>PVJX010047294.1:0-11939 GCA_004027295.1 Dolichotis patagonum
ATAAATGAAAGGTCAGGTCAGGGGATTTAGCTCAGTGGCATAATCTTCCTGGCAAGGGCAAGGTCGTGAGTTCAATCCCCGGTCAAAAAAAAAAGACAATAAATGAAAGATCAAACAAGATCCGTTTCCATTATGGTTCCCTGAACCCAGCACGGCGAAGGAGCACCATGGGAGACGCAGACAGATGGGCAAATCCCACGGACAGTGAAGGAAGAGGAGGAGACACCCAGCGGCCGGGCTCTGTCCAGGGAGCAGAGGCTGCAGTGCAGGGGCTGTCAGGACGCCAGGCTCCGTGGTCCCCTGCGCCCTGTTGCTGAGGACCAAGGCTTTAGACCACGGTGCCTCCTCCTAGCTGCCCGTGTGGGACAAAAGTGGTTTTCTCACCCTGCAAAAGAGAGAGCTGCTCCCCACTTCCCATGGAGAACTCCTGGGTGTGGCTTGCAGATGGCTCTGGGCTCTGTGAGCACAGATCTGCCCCACCCCCACAGAGGGACGTCCCACCTACCTCTGTCACCTGCTGTGGTGACACGGAGGGTCAGGCCCTGAGGAGGATCTGGAAGGAGAGGCGCAGTGAGGCTGGGTGTGCAGCTGGTCCGTCCTCCCCACCACCCGTGAGCTCCAAAAAGAAAAGGGGAAGCGGCACAGCGGGGGCTGCTGTCCCCATGGCTGGGCTCTGCAGCCTGGGACCAAAGCCCAGCTGCTCTGCCGCAGCCCCTGCTGCTCCCACAGAGCCCACGGCTGGTGGCTGATCACTGACAGGAACTGAGCTCTGCACTTCAGGAGGCTGCCAGTCTGAGGTGCAGGCACAGGAGACGCAGTGACAGCAGAGACCCGTGTCCCTCCTCATCCATGGCGCCTTCTCTCTGTGCCTCACGTGGGGGAGGGACAGGGTCTCTCTGGGCTTCCGTACAGGTGCACTTGTCCTGAGTGCGAGGCTGATACGCTGCCTCCCACCCGCCTCCCAGGCCACCTCCATCACCTCACCCGGGGCTCAGGATTCAGTCTATGAATCTGGGGGACACAGACACTCTGACCTTTGCACCCCCATCCTTTCTGCCCCCCAGGATCCCTAGTATCTTAGTCCAGCACTCACAATACACACTGAGCTCGACAGTCCTCTCCTTGGTCGTGTGGGTTATGGGGAAGGTCACTCGACAGGTGAGGCGGGTGCCATGGTCCTGAGGGCGGGGCCTGAGCAGGATCTCTGAGGTGCTGTGGGACCCCAGTCTCCGCCTTGCTGCTGTCAGGGCAGCCCCGGTCCAGGAGAATCTGGGAGTCACGGCCCCACTGCAGGTCTCGGGCATGGAGCACACCAGGCGGCCGAGGTCTTTTTCTCCATAATGTATCTTATTTTAATTGACAAAGGATACTTGTATATATTTATAGGGTACAAGGTGATATTTCAATACATGTATTCATAGCTCGATAATTTAACCCAACTAATTAAAATGCCCAGCACCTTACATGCTCACGTGTTTTTAGTAAGGACATTTATAATCTACTGTTTTACCAATTTAATCTAGAGTAATACCTCGGTGCACGAACACTGCTGTACACACACAATTCAGTGCATGAACGGAAGCCTTCGGCCAGGTTTTACTTCTGACTGCAAACCCTGCCTTGGGTGACGAACATAAATGCAGCTGTCTTCCCCGTAATCATGGAACAAGTTAGGTTCATGGACCCAGGTACCAGTGGATACAGATATTATTATTGCCTGTTGCTAAACCGTGAAATCAGTCATCAGCAATTTTCCTGTCTACTTGTGACCCTGTGCACTGTAAGAAGACACACCCTGTCCCTAGTCTGGTGACCACTGTCCTGTTCTACATTTCTTTCTTCTTTTTTTTCTACCTTCTTTTGTTCCTTCCTTTTCCTTTTTTTTTTTTTTTTTCCTTTTGAGACCGGGTCTCCCTATGCAGTTCAGGCTGGTCTTGAGCTCGCTTTGTAGCCCAGACTGGCCTCAAACTCACAAAGCTCCTCCTGCCTCAGCGTCCTAAATACTGGTATTACAGGCGTGCACCACCACGCCCAGCTCTTTCTTTCTTTCGTGTTTTGTTTTTCTCATTTAGAGATGAAGTCTTTGTATGATCCTAGCAAACATTTTCACTTCTCCCCTTCTAACGAAGCACATTTTTCACGCATCTACCTTTGCCATTTCTCTCTGACTCTGTGCAGATCAGGCTAAAGGAACTCAGCAGTGCTTAGACCACGGCCCGAATACTAGGATCACTTGAAATTTCTTCTAGCAGATTAATTAGTACACTGCTGTTATTCTCAGTCTCTCACAAAGCATTGGCAAGACACAGACAACTTTTCAGCTGGAGCGTAACACACATGCTCTAGTCCAATTGCTTGTTCCCAACTAAAACCACCTGAGTCTAGGATTTATGTTCCGCATCCCTGTGGGCATTCTGATCGTCCGAGCTGTGACCAGTATCTAAGATCAAACACTATTCTCAGCCTTTTGGGGCTTCTCTAGCCCACATCTCCAAACTTTTCCAAACTCCTCCTACAAACCAGTTCCAAAGTTTTCTGAATTCTATGGTCAGGAGCAGTCGCAGTAATAATAGTCCCACTCCTGGTACCAATTTCAAGGTTAGTCACTTTTTCTTCCCTGAGAAAAACCTGCAACTTAAAGGAGGAGAGCTTTATTTTGGGTCAGAGATTCAGTGGGTTGGGTACATGGTTGACTGGCTCTGAAGCATTCACAGCATGACAGAAAGGCCTAGCAGAGGAAGCCACATACATCACGGTGGTCAGGAAGCAGAGGGAAGGGAAGTGTCGATAGAAAGAGTGTATATTCTCCAGCTGAGAGGGAATATGCTATAGATGTCTATGAAGTCCATTTAACCTATAATATAGTTCTATTCTGACATTATTTTTCTCATCTTGTTCTGAATGATTGATTTATTTGGAAGAGTGGGGGTGACTCAATGCCCCACTGAAGCTGTTTCTGGGGACTGACACTTCCTTTATGTCTAGTTGCATTGGCCTTACACAAACAGTGCTACAATGTTTCGTGTCATATATTTATAATTGTTATATCCTTGTAGAAAACTGATCCCTCAATCAAGATATCATGACCTTCTTTGTCTCTTTTAAGTGATGTTGTCTTAAAGTTTCTTGTTAGATATAGATATAGGTATCCCATTTTGAGTTGGGCTCCATTTGTTAAAATCACTTTCCATTCTTTTACTCACCGTCTGTGTATGAGTGGGTGACGTGAATTCTGTAGGCAGCATGTGGTAGGTCTTCTGGTTTTCATTCATTTACCCGGGCTGCACTTTTAAGTTAGAGAACGAAGACCATTCACATTCAGTGTTAATACTTAAAAATATGTACTCACTTTGTCATTTTACTTGTGGTTGTGTCAAATAATTTGCTTATTTTTCTCCCTTATTTGTACTCAAAGTTTTATTGTTTACAGTATTGGCAATGATTGTTTCCCCTCCCCCCCTTTTTTGATGGGACTGGATTTTACTATGCAAGTTGGCCTGTCCTTATACTCACCTTTTTTGTTTTGTTTGTTTTGGTTTTTTTTTCTCTTTTTATTTTATAGAGGATAAAACAAAGGAAAATAAAACAGAATAAAACCAATCAAAATAAACCAGTATAAGTGATACAGGACTTCAAAACCTTACAAAATCAACAAAAGTTATCATAATGCCTTTGGTTGTCTTCAAAATAGCTACAGATACCTTTGGACATAGTAAAAATCAAACAAAACAGAATAGAATAGAAACAGTAAAAACAAAACAATGAATGCAATAAAGGACTTCAAAACAAGCCAATAGTAAATCCAAAATGGCTACCATAATATATTTTGCTATCTTTCAAATAGCTGCTCATACGTCAGATTTAACATAATCAAACAAAACAAAAGAGAATAAAACCCAACCCAACAAAACAATGAAAATGATACAGTTTCCAGGCAGAAATCACCTCTTAGTGAGGCCTGGTTCTCTTCCCTTACAGTCCACAAATGGCCACTAGATTTGTTTCTTAAGATGAGAGCCTTCCATATGCCCAGAAGAACTGAAAACATCATACCTCAGTAATATATGTGCACCCATGTTTATAGCAGAACAATTTGTAATAGCCAGATCTTGGAAACAACCTAAGTGCCCATCAACTGAGGAATGGATAAAAAAGATGTGGTATTTTTATACAATGGAGTACTACTCAGCTATAAAGAATGATCACATTGAGATATTTATAAATAAATGGATGCAACTTGAGGCCATACTCATAAGCGAAATAAACCAAACTCACATGTATAAATACCGCATAGTCTCCCTAAGTGTAAGAAATGGTAAGAGTACATAAAATTTTATGGTAATCATGATACCTCATTACATTGCTTTGAAGCCTTTTAATGTTTTCATTCATCGGTTGGAATGGTTTTATTCTGTTTTGATTTTATTATGTGTGATTGTATGAACAGCTATTTTGAAGAAAAAAGACATTATGGCTGTCATTACTGATTTAATATCATCTTGCTTTGAAGTCCTACCATGCTTTTATTCTTCTATTACCATTGGTTCTATCATGTTGTGTCTTATTGGGATTTGAATATATGTGATAGTATAAACAAATTTTTTATGGAAAATGAGCTATTATAATAGCCATTGATCATTTTCTGTTATTTGATTCAGAATACCCTGTAATTCTTTCATTCTCTTGAATGGTTTTATACTATTTTGTTATGTTTGATATTATTGTACTTGAAGCCATGCTCAACTGTTACAAAGAAAGAGATATTATGGTAGCTACGGTTAATGTCCGGTTGTCTTGTTATAAAGTGCTGTGTTGCTTATGTTGTTCTGTTCTGATCTGCTTTGTTCTGTCCTCTTTTGTTTTATTCTCTTTATAATAAAAAAAAAGATGAGAGCCTTCTTTTCCCCCTTTCTGAGGTACTGGAATACTTCTGCACTGAGCTACATCCCTAGTCTCTTGAAAATTGTTTTTATTTTGAGACAGGGTCTTGCTAAGTCTTCAGTTGCCCAAGCTGGGCTCAAGATTTTGATTCTCCTGCCTCAGTCCAGCTTTCAGATGAGAATCTTCTTTTTTTTTTCCCTTTGGTATCAGGAATCGAACTCATGACCTTGCACTTGCCAGCTGGGAGCTTATGCCACTGGGCTACGTCCCCAACCCTCGGATGAGAATCTGAATGTATTCCATGCTGAGACACGGGCATATAGATGGGTCGAACTTGTGGTACCGGAGCGAACAGGGAGGCCAGCCGCTCTGTACCGGCTCCTCACTTGGTAGCCCAGGCTGACCTTGAATTCCCACAATCCTCTTGCCTGAGTCCTCAAGTGCTGGGATTACAAGTGTGCACCACCATGCCTGGTGCAATTGTTTCCTTCTTAGTTGTCATTTTTATGTCAACTCCTTGGTAAGAGTTACTCTTCCACGTGCTCTCTTGATTATATGTGTGTTTCTTCCCCTTCTGATATATGGGGAATATACAGATGAGGATTCCCTCATTTAGCATCTGTAATTCTGGCCTTCTGATCATGAGTTCTTTTACTTTATGTTTGACTTAGAAGATATTTGTTTCTTCTTTGATTCCGGTTACAACAACTTTGGTTGGCAGATTTTTTTTGGGGGGGGGACTTGAAAGTCATTATTTCATGTATCCTAGCTCTTCAGAATTTCTGCAGAGAAAGCTGTTAGCCTAAAGAAGTTGTACAGAAACATGACTTGGCACTACTCTCTTGCAGATTTTAATATTATTTTTTCTGTTCTTTTGGCAACTGTCTTAGTTATTTTTTACTCATCGCTGAGACAAAATACCTGATGCCCAAAGTTGGGAAAGGAAAAGTTTATTTCTTACAGTTTATTTCTTACAGTTTATGTAAGAAAAGTTTATTTCTTACAGTCAGTTGGCTCCAAGGCAGGGTGGCATGGCGGGGCCACAGTTTATGGCGGCTGCAAACAGCAAGCTGAAACCAGCAAGAGAGAGAAACACACCTTCTTCCTGCCATTACATCACATCCTAGCTCCACCCCTAGGGGGAGTATAACACTGACATCACCAGTCCAAGTACTAGACAATGAACCAATCACAAATGCACAATGCAAATACATGAGGCCTGGGGGCCACCAACATAAACCATGACAGCAACTTAACAATAATAGATCATGGCAAGATTCTCTCCTGGTCTGGGCTATCTGAGGTTGTTCCCAGACCTAGATACAGATCTCTCCTCCAAGATTTGAGAAACATTCTGAGATTGTTTCATTGCAATAATATCTCGGTCTCCAGCCTGTGACCCTTCTCCCCCATTCATTTCAATCATGCATATGGTCTTTGAGCTGCCCCAGGCATTCTGTAGGCTTCCATCATTCCTCCTTTCTCTTCTTTGCATCAGTCTGAATGCAATATTACATCAAAACAAGCTCTGTATTCTTTCCTCTCACTGACCTGGCCTGCTGCTGAAGTTTTCATCTCAGATTTTAAATCTCAGTTATAGTGCTTTTCACTTCCAAGATTCTCCCTTAGATCTCTCTCTTTTCTATATTTTTCATTCATATGGTGTGTTCTTGTCTTAATGCAGTCAGCTGTGATTTTTTTTAGAAAAAAAGTCTTTTACAAATCATTATTTGAAATCTCTATCTGGCATTTAATTACCTTTAATATTTTTGCAGTCTCTCAGAATAGAATTGTGAACTTTAGGAGGTACTCCATTGCCTCATGTTGTGAATACTTACGTTTTACCTTGACAGTTCTGCATCTGCGGGGGTGGACACTTCTGCTTTTGTGTGAAGGCCGTCCCCGCGAGAAGCCGTCTTTTGGGGTCAGGTATCGCATTTGTGGTGCTGACTGTAATTCTAACGGGACACAGTGGTGTAATCTGCAGGCGGCTTCTTCGGTGCTGAAGAGCTGCCTGCACACTGTAGTGCAAACTGAGGAACCCGGGAGCTCTCTGTGTCTCGCAAGAGTGCTGGGTCTCTGGTAACTCAGGCAGGTGTGGGTATGAGTACCTGGTGAAAACCCCCATCCTTAACCCTGGGGGAGAGTGGAAGCCCACACTGGCCGTGGAGCTTCTTGTGCTCTTGTTGCTATTGGCTCTGGTAGTTGGGAGTGATTTTTGATGCTGACTACTCCCATTCTTATGAATGGCCTGGACCTTGCACCATCTGTTCGCATGCTGGTGCCTTGCTTGGTGTTCCACATGGAGGGATCACCCAGGACCCAATTCCTCTCCCTCCCGTGTCAGTCTCACCCAGTGATGGCAGCCATGTGGGCACTCACAAGGCAACGACCCCGTGATGCTGAGGAGCCCTGCCGGTGAGGCGTTCACAGCAGCCCTACTGTGTCTGATGCTCCTGCAGAGCTGCTTTTCAGGAGTGGGAAATCAGACTGCCCCGTGTTTCAAGGTGACTTACCGCCCAAGCTTGAGTGAGAATAACTAGGGGTTGGAACCATGTGCAGTTCTTCTCCGCAGGGCTCAGAGTGTAGCTCATTGGCTCAGCATCCTTCAGACAAGTACAAATCCCGGGATCAATTTCCAGTAGGATAGATGACAGCTAGGCAGACACACACAGAGACAGACAGACAGACAGACAGATAATAGAATAGTTGGATCCAGTCAGGCGTCATTATGCATTCTTGTGAACTAATGATTGGGAAAAAGAATTATGCTTTAAAAAAGAAGTACACAACTTCTGTAGCATTTACGTCAGAAGAACAAGCGACGCTATGCTAAGACGCCAGGTCACATCCAAGAAGCAGCTCTGCTGCAGAGACTTGCCTGTGGGCGTGGAGGAGGGAGCCACAAGGCACAGCACGGGCAACAGCCGAGGAGGCAGGAGGGAGGAGCGGGTGGGCACAGGGAGGACCCTGCTGCCATGCGGCCTCCAACAGCCTCAGACAGGCTTCAGGGCCGGGCATCTGGAGCAGCCCTGGCCGGACGCTGCTTGGTCGGGGTGCCACACCTGGGGCTCCCCGCATAGTGCTCACCCCTGGGGGAGCAGGACACAGGGGAGGTGCTCTCTGCACACACAGCCCTGGGCGCTTCACGGGAATCACTGCGCTGATGTCCACAACAGCCCTGTGGGTCAGGTGTTGTGTCCATTTGACAGAGCAGGAAGCTGAGGAGGAAGTCACCTGCCCCACATCTGCACTGGGTTCTGTGGTCAGGGGAGCGGGTTTCCCTGTGCCGGCTGGTACCCCCTTCGCATGTGCAAAGCCTACCTAGAAATGCTGCCTGATGTCTTCTCTCCCCGGAAGCCCAGCCCTCTACAGCCTGTGGCCTGTGGGTCCTGCCCTCTGAGGGCTCCACAGAGCTGGGAGGGCCCTTCTGCTGCCGAGGCTTTCTGGATGGACACCTGCTGCAGAGTCTGGGCACTGACTAAAGGACTGTGGCCTGTCTGTACAAATGGCCGGTATAACTTCGGGAAACTGCATTGAAGTGAAACGATTTTAAGCAGTTATACCTATGAGTGCATACCACTTGCAGAAGGAATGCGTTTCATTTTGAAAAATCTAGAACCCCTCTCATCAATCCCCAGTTTTCCACAGTGATTTTCAGACAACTGCCCCTGTGTGGTCCAGCCACTGCCACGCCCCAGTCAAACATTTCTCTCTGGAGTGTGGCCTGAGGAGCACACAGCAGGCAGTGGCGGGCCTGCCCCGCTGGAAGTAGGTTTTGCTCCATCAACACAGGGGGATAAGCCCAAGGGTCCCCTTTTACTGAGCACCAAGGGCCGACCTGGAATACATTTCCTGGAGCAGAGCACGCAGTGGGCCATGGGTGGTCAGGATTGCGTGTGGCCGTCCTGAAATACCCATCCCTCCCTCCTCCACCTTGTCCCTTACACGCCCCTGTGCCCTAGCTGAGGCTTCTGTCCCAGAGCTCACTGGGATGAGCACACAAGATCATGGCTTAATACTATTCAGCACAGGGAATCGAAGGTCTCAGGATTTAGAGCCAAGCTCCGGGGGCCCATAAACTGGGCATTCTCCAGCTGTGCGACCTGGGCAACTTGCTGTGCCTCACTGTGCCAGTTTTTTGGGCTATAAAATGGGTCCAACAATAGCACCCACTTCCTAGAGCTGTTGTGAGCAGGCCCAGAGTTAAGCTTTCTTAAGCACTGGAGAGGTTTGCCCTGTTTATTAAATCTATTGTTTAAATTCCTGTGTCATAGCAGACAAAGCAGAACAAATTGCAAGGTCACATTTATTATTCCCTGCAAATCACAAGGTCACATTTATTATCCCCTGCAGGAGGATGTCACAGCGATGTGAGTCCAGGAGACTGAGTCCAGTGCGGAGTTGCCCCGTGTGCAGGTTCCCTGCAGCAGGAGGGAGCCCAGGTCCCTTCCAAAGCACTAAGCTCTCCTGCAGGGGACACAGCCAGAGTTGGTGTCAGGGCTGGGTCTGGATGTGGGTGCCCCTCGGGCACAGGAAGAGCTGCACAACTATGCACCCATTTTAATATGAGGAGCCGCATCCAGGGTGAGACCACGCCCAGAGCAAGAGCTGGGTGAGTGGGCGCCAGCGTTCTCAGCCTCCCTGCCTCTGCTGCCCGGGACTGGAAGGAATGAGGCGGTGCGGAGAGGAGGAGCCCAGCGGGTCACACACGCTCCCCAGCCAGGTGCCCTCCCTCAGGCGCCTATTTGACCTCTCTGTCCCCGTGTGCTCCACCAGGGGAAGCAGCACTAGGAAGGAGGTTTTCTCCAACTGGTGGCACCTGACGTCCCTTCTGCGATTCTCTGCACCAGCTCTACAAGGACGTCGTAATCAAGGCAGAGAGACTCTAAAAGGCTCCAGTGGATTCGCTGGCAGCAGCTGTAGCTCACTGCTTGGCAAAGCGTCATCTGGGAGGATGGACCATGAGTCCTTCCTGTGCCCCTTGTTCTGTTTGACACCAGATCCCTTTTAGCACCGTGCTGGTGACTTCACATGGACCACGCATCACTGTCGGGGAGAATGGGGCTGGAGCCACGTGGCTTTGGCATGAGTGCAGACTGAGTAATTTGGTTCTCCATGTGGACTGTGGAATTGCCCATCTGCTTTTGCAGGAAGCACTTTCAACCCTTCCAAACGCCTCATAGTCACTCACAGCACACAAAGTGCCATGGACACTCACGCACCTCACACTGCGGATCCATTGTCCCCTGCTGGACGCTGGCTGGTGTCTCCATCTTTTAGCTACATGAAACCGTGGAGCCACAAACACTCATATGCAGGTTTCTGCTTCAACCTTTGTTTTCTATTCTGCGGGGTAAATAATTAAAAGTGGACCCATGAGTCAGCAGTGACCATGTGGGGCCAGGAAGGGAAACATGAAGCCAGTTCACCCTCCCCAAGAGCCAGCTGGTGCACAGGCTGGGAGACAAAAAGGGCCCCCCCAGCCCTGCCCCCCAACCCCACATAAGCAGCCTGGTGATTCGGGGATCACAGGCTGAGTTGATAGCAACGGAGGTACAAAAGCAACTTAATTCTTGTGTTCTTTGATTGACTATGCAGGCCTAGAGCCAAGAGTCTGAGCATCTTATTGGGAGGATAGCAACGTGCCATATAGCACCTACAGGGATTTCTGTCTCCCCAGTTTTTGAAATCCAGTATTATTCTCACTGTTTTGTTTTGCTCCATTTTATGATTTTGTGCTATTTAAAGTTCTCTCTGGATTGGTTTCATTCTTTTCCATTTTGATTTAATTGTGTCTGATGGTGTGGGCAGCAACTTTGAAGATAACAGGAGGCATTATGGTAGCCATTGCTGATTTCCCATTATCCTATTTTAAAATCCTGTATCACTTTCAGCATTTTGTTTCGATTGGCTTATTCTGCTTTATTTTGTTTGGTTTTGTTCTCTTTAAAATAAAATTGAAAAAACTTAAAAGGTAACAGATTTCTGCTTCAATTTCAAAACAGTGGAATAGCTGAGTCACATGGCAATTCCCTGTCGGGTTTTGTGTGTGGCACAGGAGGCCTCCCTGGCCCCCTCTCTGGCCTCAGCTAGAGCTGCATGGCTTCCTCCCCTGCTCTCTTCCTGCGGGACCCTGCTCTGTTCTCAGCTTGTCAGTGAGGTAGTACCTGCCACATGCTATGAACCAGCAAAGACACCTGTGCTGGTTACCACATCTGCATAACAAATAATAAGACCTCAGGAACCTAAGACCACACACGTTTATCAGCCCACCATTTCTGTGGGCAGGAATCAGGCCCTGCCTATCTCATCCGTGTGTCAGGGTTTCAGGGCAGGAAACTGCTGAAGGTACAGGCCAGGGCTGCATTTCCCCTGAGAGCTGAATAGGGGCGATCTGCTTCCGACCTCTCATGGTTATGGGCAGGGTTCATTTCCTGTGGGTCACTGGACTGAAGGTCTTGGCTGAGGCCACGCTCAGTCCTGGGCCCTGGTCCTCTCCCTGTGGGCACTGACATCATGCCAATTTGCTCAAGCAAAGTCAGTAAGACAGAAGCCATGTTCTTATGTAATTTAATCACAGGGCTGGCTTCCCTCTGCATTGCCACATTCGTGGGTTAAAACCAAATCTCAGGTGCCAGCCACACTCAAAGGAAGGAGCCACAGCAGGGTGTGAGCACCAGGAGGCAGGGCCTGCAGAGCAGAGCAATGAGAACTGCCTGCAGGAGCCCCACTGGCCAGGTGGCTCACACCTGGTGGAGGCCATGGGGCAGCCACAGGTGAGGTGCCCTCTGCAGGCCCCACCCAGGGTGCTGTAGAGGAATCGATTCCCTCTACCCACAATGCCCTGGGAGTCAAAGTGCTCATGTGCACTTAACAGAGGAGGAGACCCCAGAGTAAAGCCACCTGCTCCAAGTCTGGGCTGAAGTGGGAGCTGAGTTCTGCTGTCAGGGAGAGTCCCCTCTGCTGGCTGGGACCCTGGTGACATGGAGATCGGCTGGCACAAGCAATGTACCATGTGTCAGCCTCCCAGAGAAGCCCAGGCGCCCCTGCTGGCC
>PVJX010047295.1:0-11938 GCA_004027295.1 Dolichotis patagonum
TAGGGAGGCAGTGGGACCCAAAACAAGCAGTGCACCCCATGGGAGTGAAAGGGGAGGAATTGTCTAAAAAAGGGAGGCAGAGGATATTGTTAACTGGGTAACAAGATTTAAAATTTACATTATTCTCACCACTCTGCTTGGATGGATTATGTGCTGTTCCAGTTTGTCTACTTACACTAGACTTGAGGACATGGTTAGCTATCCCAAAAGTAAGAGGACATATTATGGTAATTATCCCGAATTTTCCTATCAACCTAATCTGAAGCCCTTTATAACTTATACTGTCTTATTATGACTGATCTTATTTGAATCTGGTTTGTTAGATTGCTACTTTGTATTGACTGATTTTATTTAAATCTGTTATGATGGATAGCATCAAATCTAAGAGTATAGGCCACTACAGTGAAGATGACAAGATTCGCTAAGATACCCACTCTGGTTTGATTATTACTTGCTTTTGAAGTCTTATAATGTCTCCAATGCTTCGTTTTTATTAATGTTGTTATATAGTGCTGAGACAACATGGTAACCATTGTAGATCACCTTGTATTGTGGTATTATATGACTTTTTTGCTTCATGCTTTTCTAGGAATTGCTTTGTTTTATCTTGCTTTGTTTTGTTTTTCCCTCTAATACAGAAAAGATAGATATATATGTAGAGACTCATGCATGTGTAGAGTTTATAAACAGTTTACGAGAACCAACTATATAACACATGTTGAAATGAACAACTACTTTGAAGAAAAACAGACACTACAATACCCAGTGCTGATTCCATAATATCATGATGTGAAATCCAGCAAAAGTATCACTTTTTGTTCAAAGTGATTTTAGCTTGCTTTGTCTTGTTTAAGTTCAACACACATGAAGGTATGGACAGCTGTTTTGAGGAGAATGAGAGATACTATGACAGCCTTTCTCAGCTTCCCTAATGTCTGGTCTTGAAGACTTGAAATGCCTTCTTCGTCCCGCTCAGATCAATTCCATACTATGTTGTTTCATGTGATTTCCCTATATGTGACAATCTGGACAACTATTTGGAAGAAAACAAGAGTCAATATGATAGAGAGTGAATATCTCCAATTGTCCAGTTTTGAAATTTATGTCTTACATTGCTTTCTTGTGATCTGCTTTGTTCTGTTTTGTTGTGTTTAATTTTACCCATTTGATATAATTGCATGTATATTTGAGTGGGTAAGATGGGTGACCATATTGCTGTTTTTATCAGATTGTGGAGCAGAACTGTTAACAGTCTCACTGTTTGAATGTCTACTTTACATGTTTTAACTTTGTAATGTGAACAACTATTTCCAAGAAGTCAGTATGTAATTTGTCAAGTAATAATTTCTTAGGTTTTTGTTGTTGTTGTTCTTTTCCTTTTTTCCTTGGAATTCTGTATTGTTGCTACCCTTTATTCTGTTTTTTTTTGTCTTTAAATAAAATTATTTAAAAAAAAAAGAAAGAAAGAGTCTGTTAAGTCTCTTTGTCTCTTGGTGCTTTTGGTGTCTTCCATTGCCATGAAGAGTTGCCCCTTTGCCATGTGCCAACCAGGGTGGAGCCAGATGATTATAGGCTGAAACCTCCACAAACTGTGAGCTAAGTAACCCTTTCCTCCTTTAACTTTGTGTGTCAGATATTTTGTCTCAGCAAGGAGAAGTAGCGAAGTTCAGTCATTCAACATGCCAGGGAGAAAACAGATGTAGAGTGGGTTTGGAGTTGGTGAGTGATCATGGTTAGGAAGTGGCTTGCTGTGTTATCCATCCATGGGGTATATAGAGCCCTAAATGGATGGTGGATTGTTGCACTGTCTCCTCTTGAGACCAGTCTGGGCTCCACAGTGAATTCAGAGCCAGTCTAAACTACTTAGTGAAACCCAGCCTTAAAACAAAACAAAACAAAACAAAACAGCCTCAAAATGAAGTAATTGTGTTTCACATATACACAAATTTTTTCATCTATTTAGGAAAATGTAAAACATTTCCAGAAAAACATGTATTGTATGTAATTTTGGAACTCTTCCTGTCTGCAAGAATATCCCATATAGTCATCTCTTTCATATCAGCTCTTTCTAGTGATTTTTCACAAGTTTTTATGTCTTGGACAAGAACTATGTGTTCTTTCACCCACTGAGCACAAATTTAGAAATTTTCTGTTACTCTTTAGTGATGTTGAAAGTTTAGGTCTATATTCTACCAGATATGAATTCCAATAGTTGTGAAGTTTTCAGAAACATATGCTCATCAGGACTACTGTTATGTCAGGCCATGGGTTTAACATGATCCAGTGAAAGAAATTACATCCCAGGAGCTGAGAGGTGCTCAGGTAAATGAGTTTTATCTGGAACACTGAGAATAATTGGACTAGTCCCAAGACTGTGTAAGACTTCTGTACTTATTTTGTCTACTGGTCATTTTATTGCAAACCTTTTTCCATATGCAATGACTCTACATTAAAGTCTCAGAAGCAATAATAAAAACATTTATCAATATTTAAATGTTTCATAGTGGCTGTTTCATAGAAATAGAAAATAGCCTCTAAAATTTGAAAATAGAAAATAGCCTCTAAAATTTAAAAATAGAAAAAAGCCTCTAAAATTTGACTGGAACCTCAAATAACCCTGAATAGCTAGGGCAAGCTTGAGGAAGAAGAACAAAGCAGAAAGCATGATACCTCAAAATGTACTACACAGCTACAGGAAGCCAATATGACACTGCCATAAAAACAGACACATGAGCCTACAGCACAAGTAATATTCCATTGTATAAAAATACCACATTTTTTTCATTCACTTTGTGGTTGATGGGCATTTTGGTTGTTTCTAAGAGTTAGCTATTACAAATTGTGCTGCTATAAACATGGGTGTACATATATCACAGTGACATGACCTTTTTAGTTTCTCTGGGAAAATACCCAGGAATAGCTGGGTTGAATAGAACGTCTAATCCTAGTTTGTTGAGGAATCTCCATATTGATTTCTATAGTGGCTGCACCAGTCTACACTCCCACCAACAGTGGAGAAGCATTGCTTTTTCTCACAGCCTCACCAACATTTATTATCAGTTGATTTTTTGATGGCAGCTATTCTTTCTGGAGTGAGATGAAATCTCAGTGCTGTTTTAATTTGCATTTCTTGAATGACCAGTGAGAATTTCTGCATGTTTCTACTTCCATTTGTATATATTCACTTGAGAAATGTGTGTTCTTCTCAGATGCCCATTTTTGAAAAGGGTCTTTGAATTTGGGGGCTTGCTGTTTTTCAATTCTTTATAAACTCTGGATATAAGTCCTTTGAAGGATTGTCAGCTAAAATTGTTTCCCATTCTGTGGGTTTTCTTTTTTACTTTGTTGGAGATTTCTTTTGAAGTGCAACCCTTTTCAAGAAGTGATCGCAGTTGTTGATTCTTTGACATATTTCCCATGCAGTTTGCATTTTGTTCATAAATTCTCTGCCTACTCCTATGTCTCCCAGTTTTCTACCTATCTTGTCTTCCAATAGATTTAGTGTTTCTGTTTTAATATTTAGATCTTTGATCCATTTTGACTTTAGTTTAGTGCATGGTGATAGGCATGGATCTAGTTTCAGTCTTTGGGATATGAAAAGCCATTTTCTACAACACCATTTGTTAAAGAGGCTATCGTTTTTTCAGAGAACATATTTAGCATGTTTGTCAAATATAAGGTGGCCTAGTGTCTTTGTAGCTGTGTTTGTATCTTCTAATCTGTTCCATTGATTCTCAGGTCTATTTCTTTGCCAGTACCATGCTGATTTTATCACTGTAGCTTTGTAGTATAATTTCAAGTCAGGAATTGAAATGCCTCCTGCTTTGTCTTTGTTTTCCAGGATTGCCTTTGTTATTCTAGGTCTCTAGTGTTTCCAAATGAATTTTAGGGGTGTTTTCTCTAGATCTGTAAGGTATTTTAATGGTATTTTGATTGGAATTGCATTAAAACTGTATTACAGTTTTGGGAGTATGGCCGTTTTCACAATGTTGGTTCTTTCTAGCCAAGAGCAAGGAATATCCTTCTATTTTCTAATATCCACTTCAATCTCCTTTTTTCAAATAATGTAATTTTCAGCATATAGATCTTTTACATCCTTAGGTTGAATCCTATGTATTTCATATTTTTAGATGTTATTGTGAAAGACAATATTTCCATATCTTGCTCAGTGAGTTTGTTGTTTGTATAGAGAAATGCTCTTGATTTTTGTGTGTTGATTTTGCATCCAGCTCCATTGCTGAATTTGTTTATTAACTTCAGTTGTCTTTTAATGGAGTTTTTTGGGTCTTCTGTATAGAGTAACATGTCATCTGCAAATAGTGATAATTTAACTTCTTCCTTTCCTATCTTTATTCCTTTTATTTCTCTCTCTTGTCTGATTTCTCTGGCTAATATTTCCAGAAGTATATTGAATAGGAGTGGTGATAGTGGACATCCTTGTCTATTCCTGATTTTAGAATTAAGGCTTTCAGTTTTTGTCCATTTAGTATAATGTTGGCCGTTGGTTTGTCATACATGACCTTTATGAAATTGAGGTAGATACCATCTATTGCAAGTTTCTGTAGGGTTTTTATCATAAACAAGTGGTGGACTTTATTGAAAGCTTTTTCTGCATCTATTGATATGATTATATGATTCTTGGTTCTGACTCTGTTGATGTGGAGTATTACATTTATTGATTTGTATATGTTAAACCATCCCTACATTTCTAGAATAAATCCCACTTGTTTGTGGTGTACAATCTTCTTGATAATTTGCTGCATTCTATTTACCAGTATTTTATTGAGAATCTTTGCACCAACATTCATTAGTGATATTGGCCTGTAGTTCTCCTTTTTGGTTGGGTCTTTCTTTAGTTTTGGTATCAGAGTGATATTTGCCTCCAGGAATGAGTTGGGGAAGGTTTGTCTTTTGATTTCATTGAAGATTTCAAGGAGTATTGGTGTCAAGTCTCTAAATTTCCTGTAGTATTCAGCTGTGAATCCGTCAGACCCTGAGCTTCTCTTTGTTGGTAAGTTTTTTCTTTCTTTCTTTCTTTCTTTCTTTCTTTCTTTCTTTCTTTCTTTCTTTCTTTCCTTTCTTCTTTTTTTTCTGGTACCAGGGATCGAACTCATGACCTCGTGCTTGCCAGGCTGTTGGTAAGATTTTAATCATGTTTTCAATTCAGTAGCTGATATTGGGTTATTTAAAATTGTTATATCTTCTTGAGTCAGTTTTGGTAGTTCATGTGTTTCTAGAAATCTGTCCATTTCCTCTGTGTTTTACACTCTATGTGAGTAGAGATTTTCAAAGTAGGTATTCATGATCATTTGAATTTCCATGGTATCTATTGTGATTTCTATCTTTTCAGTCCTTATTGCATGGATTTGAGTTGTTCATTCTTTTTCTTGATAAGGATGGCTAGGGGTTTATCAATTTTGTTTATTCTCTCAAAAACCCACTCTTTGATTTGTTAATTCTTTGTATTTGTTTATTTTCAACTTCATTAATTTCTGCTCTGATCTTTACAATTTCCTTTCTTCTATGAGCTTTGGGTTTGACTTGCTCTTCATTTTCTAGAAGCCTGAGACATAGCATCAGGTTGTTTATTTGTGCTCATTATGTTTTCTTGATGTGACAATTTTTTGCTATATATTTCCTTCTTAGGACTGCTTTCATTGTGTCCCACAGGTTATGATATGTTGCATCTGTATTTTCATTGAATTGCAAATATTGTTTTATTTCTTCCTTAATTTCACCTGTAGCCCAATGGTTGTTCAGAAGGTTGTTATTTAATTTCCATATATTTATGCAGGTATTGCAATTTCTTTTGACATTTATTTCCAATATCAGTGCACTACAAACAGATATTATGCATAGGATAATTTCAATCCCTTTGCATTACTTGAAATTTTTCATGGGTTAATATATGGTCTATTTTGGAGAATGCTCCATGTGAAGCTGAGAACAATGTATATTCTGATGTGGTTGGGTGGAACATTCTGTAAATGTCTACTAAGTCTGTTTGCTCACAGCCATGATTCAGTTCTATTATTTCTTCACTGACTTTTACTCTAGTTGATCTGTATCTTTTTGATAGTGGGGTATTAAGGTCTCCTATTACAATTGTGTTATTGTGTTTTTTTTAAATTTTTAGTTTAAAGAGAGTAAAACAAAAGAGGACAGAACAAAGCAGGTCAGAATAGAACAATGTGAGCAACACAGCACTTCACTACAAGACAACTGGATATCAACAGTAGCTACCATAATGTCTCTTTCTTTGAAAAAGTTGAGCATAGCTTCACACACAATAATATCAAACATAACAAAATAGTATAAAACCATTCAAGACAATGAAAGTATTACAGGGCATTCTGAACCAAATAACAGAAAATAATCAATGGCTACTATAATATATCATTTTCCATAAAATTTTGTTTATACTATCACACATATTAAAATCCAATAAGACACAACATATTGAATCAACAGTAATAGAAGAACAAAAGCATGGTAGGACATCAAAGCAAGATGATATTAAATCAGCAATGACTGCCATAATGTTTTGTTTTCTTCAAAACAGCTGTTCATACCATCACACATAATAAAGTCAAACAAAACAGAATAAAACCATTCCAACTTATAATGAAAACATTATAAGGCTTCAAAGCAATGTAATGGGGAAATCATGATTACCATAAAATCTTATGTACTCTTACCATTTCTTATACTAGGCAGACCATACGGTATTTACACATGTGAGTTTGATTTACTTTGCTTATGAGTATGGTCTTAAGTTGCATCCATCTATTTATAAATATCTCAATGTGATCATTCTTTACAGCTGAGCAGCCCTCCATTTTATAAAAATACAACAGCTTTTTTATCCATTCTTCAGTTGATGAACACTTAGGTTGTTTCCAAGATCTGGCTATTACAAATTGTGCTGCTATAAACGTGGGTACACATATATCACTGTGGTTTGATGTTTTCAGTTCTTCTTGGAATATGCCTAGAAGTGGAATAGCTAGGTCAAATGGGACTTCCAAACCCAGCTGACCTCCAAAGTGGTTGCACCAGTCTACACTCCTACCAACAGTGCAGAAAAGTTCTTTTTTCCTTGCGGCCTCTCCAGCATTTGTTGTTTGTAGTTTTCTTTATCCTGGCCATTCTTTCTGGAGGGAGATAAAAGCTCAGTGTGGTTTTAATTTGCATTTCTCTAATGACTAATGATGATGAACATTTTTTCATGTATTTATTTGACATTCATACTTCTTCAATTGAAAATTGCATATTCATCTCAGATGCCCATTTTTAGATTGGGTCTTTGAATTTTGGGAGTCTGATTTTTAAAAATTCTTTATAAGTTCTAGACAGAAGTCCTTTGTCTAAGGGACATTTCACTAAGATTTTTTTCCAGTTTGTGGGGTTTCTTTTCACTATGCTGGAGATTTCTTTCAACATGCAGAAACTATTTAATAAGATGTGATCCTGTTATTGATTCTGGAAAGTATTTCCTGTATGGTTTGATTCTTGTTCATGAATTCTCTATCTACCACTATTCCTTTGAGATTTTTACCTACTTTGTCTTCCAACAGATTTATTATTTCTATTTTAATATTTGGATTTTTGATCCATTTGGATTTTAGTTTAGTACACGGTGATAAGCATGGGTCTAGTTTTGGTCTTCTGCATATGGATAGCCAATTTTTCCAGCACCATTTATTAAAGAGACTATTGTTCTTCCAGTGAACATGTTTGGCCCCTTTATCAAAGATAAGATGGTTGAGTGTGTTTGTGGTTGTATCTTCCAATCTATTCCATTGATATTCAAATCTGTTTTTATTCCAGTACCATGTTGATTTTATTACAGTAGCTTTGTAGTATAACTTCAAGTCAGAGATCGTGATGGTTCCTGCCTTGCCTTTGCTGCTTAGAATTGCCTTTGGTATTCTAGCTCTCTTAAGGTTCCAGATGAATTTTAGCAATGATTTCTCTAGATCTGTGAGGTATGCTAGTGGTATTCTGATTGAGATTGCATTGAATCTGTATAACAATTTTGGAAGAATGGCCATTTTCACAATATTTGTTCTTCCTATCCATGTACAAGGGATGTCTTTCCATTTTCTGAGGTCCTGTTTGATTTCTTTTTTCAGGGTATTATAATTTTCCCTGTATAGCTCTTTTACTTCTTTTGTTAGATTAATTCCTAAGTATTTCATTTTTTTGGATACTAGAGTGAAGGATGTGGCTTCTCTTATTTCACAGTGATTTTGTTGTGAGTGTATAGGAATACTACTGATTTTTGAATATAGACTTTGTATCCAGCTACATTGCTGAATTTATTTATTATATCTAGGAGTCTTTCAGTGGCATTTTGGGGGTCTTCTATGTAAAGTATCATGTCATCAGCAAATAATAATAATTAAACTTCCTCTTTTCCTATCTTACTCCTTTTGCTTCTCTCACTTGTCTAATTGCTGTGGCTATTATTTCCAGTACTATGTTGAATAGGAGCGGTGATAAAGGACATGCTTGTGCTGTGCCTGATTTTAAGGTAAAGGCTTTCAGTTTTTGGCCATTTAATATGATGCTGGCTGTTGGTTTATCATAGATGACCTTTATCATATTGAGGTAAAGACCATCTATTCTTTTTCTCTGTAAAGTTCTCATCATGAATTAGTGTTGGACCTTATCAAAAGCCTTTTCTGCATCTATAGAGATGATCATGTTATTCTTACTTTTGGCTCTATTGATATGGTGGCTTATGTTTATTGATTTACATATGTTGAACCATCCCTGCATTCCTGGGATGAATCTCACTTGGTTGTGGTGTATAATGTTCTTAATGATTTGCTGCATCCTGTTTGCCAATATTTTATTGAGAAGTTTTGCATCTATGTTCATTAGGGAGATTGGCTTATACTTCTCTTTTTTAGTTGGGTCTTTCTCAGGTTTTGGTACTAGAGTAATACTTGCTTCCATGAATGATTTAGGAAGAATTGCTTAACTTTTGATTTCATTAAAGAGTTTGAGGAGTGTCGGAATTAAGTCTTCTTTGTATTTCTTGTAAAATTCTGCAGTGAATCCATTTGGGCCTGGGCTCTCCTTTGTTGGCAAGGACTCAATTATATTTTCAATTTAATTCATAGAAATTGGGTTATTCAGCAGTTTTACATCTTCCTGATCCAGATTTGGTAGTTCATATGTATCTAGGAATCTGTCTATTTCTTCTGTGTTATTGGACCTATGATAGTAGAGGTTTTCAAAATAGGTGTTGATGATCTTCTGTATTTCTACCGAGTCTGTAGTAATTTCACCTTTTTCATTCCTTATTGAATAAATTTGAGTTTTTTCCCTTTTTAAAATAAGGTTGGCCAGGGGTTTATCAATTTTATTTATTCTTTCAAAGAACCAACTCTTTGATGCATTGATCCTTTGTACTGTTTTCTTAGTCTCTATTGCATTAATTCCTGCTCTAATCCTTATAATTTCCTCCCTTCTTTTGGCTCTGGGCTTGGCTTGATCTTCTTTTTCTAGGTGTTTGAGGTTGAGCATCAGGTTGTTTATTTGGGTTCATTCTGTCTTCCTGATGTGGGAACTCAGTGCAATAAATTTTCCTCTGAGGTCCGCTTTCATTGCATCCCACATCCGTTAAGTCATATTTGTATTTTCCTTTGCTTGTAGATATTGTTTAATTTCTTCTTTAATTTCCTCTGTGACCCACTGATTGCTCAAGCGTGTATTATTCAATTTCCATGTGCTTGTGGTGTTTTTGCAGTTTCTTTTGTCATGAATTTCTACTTTAATGGTGCTATGATCCAATAACATGCATGGGATAATTTCAATTCTTTTGCATTTACTTAAATATATTCTGTGGGCTAGTATATGGTCTGTTTTAGAGAATGTCCCATGTACTGCTGAGAAGAATGTATATTCTAATGTTGTTGAATGGAACATTCTGTATACAGTTATCAAGTCCATTTGTTCATTCGTGTGATTCAGTTCTGTTATTTCTTTGCTGATTTTCTGTCTAGTTGATCTGTCCCTTTGTGTTAATGGCGTGTTAAGGTCTCCTGTTATAATTGTGTTATTGCTTATTTGATTTTTCATTGCTGTTAATACTTGCTTTGTATAGGGTGCTCTGGAATTTGGTGCATATATATTTAAGATTGTTATCTCTTCCTCTTGTGGTTTTCCCCTAACTAGTATGTAGTGACCTTCTTTATCTCTTTGGAACATTCTTGGTTTGAAGTTCACATTGTCTGCAAACCGAATAGCTACCCCCACATTTTGTGGTTTCCTGTTGCATGAAGTATTATTTCCCATTATTTGACTTTCAGTCTATGACTTTTCTTTTGGGTTAGATGGGTTTCTTGTAGACAGCATACGGTTGGATGTTATTTCTTTTTTTTTAAATCTTATTTAAAGAGAAAAAAACCAAACTAAGCAAAACAGAATAAAGGGTAGCAACAATACAGAATTCTAAGAAAAAAAGGAAAAGAACAAAAAAACACCCACTAAGAAATCATTACTTGACAAATTACATACTGACATCTTGGAAATAGTTGTTCAAATTGCAAAATTAAAACATGCAAAGTAGTTATTCAAACAGTGAGACTGTTGACAGTTCTGCTCCACGATCTGACAAAGCCAGCAATATGGTCATCCATCTTACACACTCAAACATAAGTGCAATTATATCAAAAGGGTAAAATTAAACAACAAAACAGAACAAAGTGGGTCACAAGAAAGCAATGTAAGAGACATAAATTTCAAAGCTAGACAACCAGAGGTATTCACTCTCTATCATATTGACTCTTGTTTTCTTCCAAATAGTTGTCAATATTGTCACATAAAGGAAATTCACATGAAACAACACAGTATGGAACTGATCTGAACAGGACAAGGAAAGCATTTCAGGTCTTCAAGTCCAGACAGTAGGGAAACCAAGAATGGCTGCCATAGTGTTTCTCATTCTTTTCAAAACAGCAGTCCATACCTTCATGTGTGTTGAACTTACACAAAACAAAACATGATAAAATCACTTTGAACAAATGATAGTATTGCTGGATTTCACATCATGACATTATGGATTCAGCACTGGGTACTGTAGTGTCTCTTTTTCTTCAAAGTAGTTGTTCATTTCAACATGCGTTATATAGTTGGTTCGCATAAACTGTTTATGAGCTCTACACATGCATGAGTCTCTACATGTATACCTATTCTTTCTGTATTAGGGGGGAAAAAAGCAAGAGAAAACAAAACAATTCCTAGAAAAGCATGAAGCAAAAAGTCATATAAAACCACAATACAAGGTGATCTACAATGGTTACCATGTTATCTCAGCACTATATAACAATATTAATAAAAATGAAGCATTGGAGACATTATAAGACTTCAAAAGCAAGTAATAATCAAACCAGAGTGGGTATCTTAGCAAATCTTGTCATCTTCACTGTAGTTGCCTATACTCTTAGATTTGATGCTATCCATCATAACAGATTTAAATAAAATCAGTCAATACAAAGTAGCAATCTAACAAACCAGATTCAAATAAGATCAGTCATAATAAGACAGTATAATTTTTTTTTTGTGGTACCGGGGATTGAACTCACAACCTCATGCTTGCAGGGCAGGTGCTTAAGCCACTGAGCTAAATCCCTGGCCCAATACAGTATAAGTTATAAAGGGCTTCAGATTACTTTGATAGGAAAATTCAGGATGATTACCATAATATGTCCTTTTACTTTTGGGATAGCTAACCATGTCCTCAAGTCTAGTGTAAGTAGACAAACTGGAACAGCACATAATCCATCCAAGCAGAGTGGTGAGAATAATGTAAATTTTAAATCTTGTTACCCAGTTAACAATATCCTCTGCCTCCCTTTTTTAGACAATTCCTCCCCTTTCACTCCCATGGGGTGCACTGCTTGTTTTGGGTCCCACTGCCTCCCTA
>PVJX010047296.1:0-11941 GCA_004027295.1 Dolichotis patagonum
AAACAGCAGAAATCCCTAGCAGCATGCTTCAGAGTCATTATAACCAATACAGGAAGTGTCAGGGAGCCCACTACCCACTTACCTGGAAGAAATCAGGAACATGACAAGTGGAAGAAACAAAAGGCAGTCTCTGGCTTCCAACCCAAGCAGTACTGGTCCAGGAGATGTAAACAAAGAAGAGATCGGGAGACACACACCTGCAGTTTCTGAAGTAACAGCAACTGACATAAAGAAACAACTTCATGAAACTATAAAAGAACTTAAAAAAGAAGTACTATTATAAGTAAAGAAAGATATAAGAAACATACTAAAAGAAATGCTAAGCACCTCTAAAGAAGACACACAAGGAAGAATAGAGCATAGAAAAAGGAGGAAAACCTTCACTGAAGAATATTTTAAAAAATTTAGAATACCTGAAACAGATTCAAAAAGATTACCAGGAAATTAAAAACTCCATTGAAAGCTGGAAAAACTGCTTGAAACAAACTAAAAAAAGACTATCAAACCTTGAAGCCAAGTTTGCAAATAGTGCTCAAGAAAGGAAAGATCTCTTAAAAATAACAAGGAACCAGGAAGTAACAATACAAAAGCTAGAAGATGACAAGAGGACTTATAACTGAAGAATAAGAAATGTGAGTGAAGAAGCAGGGATAAACACAAATGAAATACAAAGGCTATTTACAGAAATAATTAAAGAAAACTTCCCAAGCATGGGACAAGGAACTGATATTCAGATAAATGAAGCATACAGAACTCTAGCCAGCTATAACCAAAATAGATCTACACCTAGACATATAATAATCAAGATCTCAGAAATTCAACACAAGAACAGAATATTAAAAGCTGTCAGAGAAAAGAAACAGATCACCTATAAAGGAAAACCCATCAGAATCATGACAGACTTCTCGACACAAGCCATCAAATCAAGAAGAGCTTGGAGTGAAGTACTCCAAGTCCTGAAAGAAAATAACCTCCGGCCCAGACTGATGTACTCTGAAAAACTATCTCTCAAAATTAATGGAGAAACAAGATGCTTCCATGACAAAGAAGAACCAAAGGAGTTCATGACCATCAAACCAACCCTACAAAAAATACTGAAGGACATTCTAGAGAGAGAGAAAAGACTATGGTTTCAGGAACAGTGGCAGAGGGGGCTCACTGAATGGGCAGACAGTGGAATGAAGGGGGAAAAATAGAAAACCAATGGCAGAAAAATAGCATGGAAGAGAAGGTTGGCCACAATCACTAATATAGACAGCCTCGATACACTAATAAAAAGAAACAGAGGCACAGTGGGTCAGGAGATAGGTTCCATCGAGGTGCTCTATATAAGAAATATAATTAACCTGAAAGAGGGTTTATTGACTGAAAGTCAAAGATGAGAAAACAATGCTCTCTATGTGACAGGGAATCAGAAAAAAGTGGGGATAGCTTGCCCATCAGCTGCAGATTGGTTGAAAAGATGTAACACTTTTATACAAAGGAGAACTACTCAGCTATAAGAAGGGAAAACCTTGAGACTCTTGTAGGTAAATGGATACAACTTGAGATCATACTCAGAGGTAAAAAGGTTCAGAATCACTTAGGTGAATAGCGGGTTGCCTCCCTAATTTAAAAACTAAAGGAGTTAGTTAGATACAATGCACCCTGTGAAAGTGAAAGGCAAGGAACTGTCTAAAAAGGGAAGGCAGTGGCCATTGTTAATCTTGTATCATGATTTGAAACCCATATTGTTTTCATCACTCTGTTTAGTTTGGTTATATTCTGTTCCAATGTGTTTACTTGTACTAGATTTGATGGCATGGATGGCTATTCCAAAGATAGCAGGATATATTATGGTAACCATTTTTGATTTCCTATTAACTTAATTTGAAGCCCTGTATTGCTTTCACTGTCTTGTTCTGACTGATTTTATTTGAACCTGTTTTGTCTGATCACTGTCTTGTTTTGACTGACTTTATTCAAATCTGTTTTGTATGATAGTATCTAGTCTGAGGTGTAGGCAACTACTTTGAAGACAATAAGATTCACTATGATACTCATTCTGGTTTAACTATTATCTTCTTTTGAAGTCCTATAATGTCTCCAATGTTTTGTTTTTATTGATTTTGTTGTGTACTGTTTTGTTCGATTTTACTATGCCTGATGATATGGGCAATTCTTTTGAAGCTAACGAGGCATTATGGTAACCATTGTTGATCACCTTGTATTTTGGTTTTAAGTCATGTACTATGTCCATCCTTTTGTTTTGACTGACCCCATTTTGTTTTGTCTCATTTGGTTTCTCTTCAAAATAAAAAAGTAAGACTTTGCATCTCTTTAGCCAGAATTAATATGAACATAGAATATGGTATGTTGAACATACATACTGTATATTATGTTGTATATATAAAATGAATAATTTTGGAAATCGATTAGAACTCATTAGAAAATTTAGGAAAAGATCTATGATATTTTCACAATTGTCTTCCCAAGATTCTTTACATTGTGATCACAAATTAAGGCTTAAGAGATCATAGTCTTGAAAGTAATTTTTTGGTGGGCAAATAGATGTTTCTCAGATGATTTATCATCTTTTTCTCACAATCAGAGAAGAGTATTATTAATAAAATATAAGATGTAAAAGAATCTTCAGGGTAACAGGCAGTCATCTGGGGTGAGTGCCAAGCTTTTTATTGCAGTGGTCCCCAAAGGTGGCTCCTCCTTTCTCAGCCTCAAGGGGAGCTTTTCACAAAATCAAATCCTCTTCACTCTTATTTTGATTGAATCAGTGGCTCCGGGGATGGGACTACAACAAGTTCTGTGTGTTACCTCGATGTATGCTAAAGTTTGGGTTCCACTGCTATATGATATAATGTTTTATTTTCTGATTCTGGTGCTTACATTTGTAAATCTGCCATATCTTAATGAGAAAGCACTAGGAATGTCACTTTCAAATAAAAAAAGAAAAATTTCAGACAGAAAAACAACAGAAGAAATAATGGATTGAAGGTCATTTCTTTGGCTGCAGAAACAACTAATGCATTTTATTTTAGATCATTGGGTTTTTTTATTTCCTTTAGTTCAGTGTCAATATTTGGAATAGTTTTATTAGAAACAATGAACATTCACCAGAATGCATTAGAAAAACACACAAGGCAGTGCCTAGTTTGACTGCTGCTATTTACACTGTATGAGGGTTTAAATATATCTCCCCAAGAGGGGATAGTAGACAATTCAAGCATAGAATAACCACTGCCTTAGTATTTAAATTACAGTAATACACAAACAAAAGGTAAAATATAAAGATAAAAAGGTAGGATGAAGCAGAAGAAAGGATTGACTCCAGATGGTTGGAATAAAGACATCAAGTAAAAGAAAGATTTTAGAGGTGTGGGGAGGATGAAGGAAACAGAATAAACCCAGGGACCCAGACATCAGCCATAGCACAGGTCAGTTATCATCTCTTGCAAGGAACAACTGCAAACTGCAAAGACAAACTGGAGAAAACACTGTCACTGAAGAAGAGGTGGCCAACTGAGAATCGTTTTCACAGGAGGATTGAGTTATGTCCAAGATATGACTTCAAAGCATGGAAGATGGGGGAAGCAATATTCCAATTCATCTTTCTTTTGCTATCCAGTCTCTTGCCTCCCTTTTGCCAAACTCAACCAATGACACTAATGGAAAGGGGACTTAACTGATCAACTCAGAGGTCTAATTCCCCAGATGTGGTGGGGTGAAGCAGAGAAGGGTGAGATTCAATGGAGTGGGACTTTGAGGCTTTGACTCTCATGTAACACTTTTTTTGAGGACTAGGAATGACATTTCTCTCTTTTGATAGGTAGTTTTAGTGTCGAACTCCACTTTTTAGAGGGTCTTTAAATAAACATTTAATGTTTCAATGCATATCAGTTCTCATGATGTCAGCAATTATGACCAAATTATTAACAAGAATTATCAGACAATTTTAGAACTTTTGGACAGGCAATGTCACTGGGATGATTTATGTAGTTAAATAGCTTTAAAGTATTGCTTATATTCCAGAAGAACCACTCATAAAAGACATTAGCATATTTTAACTAACAAATTTTACTAGCACAATTGTATTTAAATGATATTTTGTTATCCTCCTAATAGCTTTACAAGTAATTTTCAGATACATTTGAAACCCTGCCTAGAGGGTTTTATCTGATATATAACAGCCAAAAAATTTCCAAACATTTATAAAAAGTTTTATAAGTTACTGAATTATGAAAGCATATCAAGCTCCAGGTTTGGATTCTGTGGGAATGCATAACTAGCACAAAGGAGACACACACAGTCACTTCCTTAGAGTCATCTCTACTTTTTGGACCAGGATCAGTAAGACCCATAAGTGCAGAGCAGCATTTGGCTTGAACTGGCCCCTGAGGTCCAATTCTCTTCCCAACTTTTCAGGGACTGTGTATTGATAGTTAAAAATCTACCAGGATGGGAATTACACCAGGCAAATTGACAAAAAAAATATAACACTTTCTTTCCTCCTTTCTCACTTCCTAAACCCTTCTCCCTTCCCATTCCTTCCTTTCTGAAAACACTGAGGCATGCCACACCTTCAGCTTCTTCCTTGGACCTGGTAGAAGCCCATAATGGATTTTCTTTTCTCTGAGATTTCCTGAGGATGGTTCCAGCATGTATGATTCCCAGGGATCTAACTATTTAACTCTTTGGGATTTTGGTGGATTAAACACTGGTGGTCAACTTAACATCAGCTGAACTGAATCAGCGTGGTGCTGAGTGTAGATGGCCCACCTGAAGATTGTTGCCAGCGTAAAAAGGAGACTTAGAGAGGAGTTGTTATTTGGTGCTGTTGGTCCTCCTGTTGCTGTGGGTTCTCCTGGAGGACCTTGCTGAGCTTCTTTCCTGATATAAACCTGGCTGTTATCAAAGGAGCTCGGGACCTTGCTGCTGAGAATGGTTGAGATTCATTTTGGGGGAGCTCTGGTCCTTACTTTGAGCATTGCTTCCTGGCTCCAGAGGGGAAGATGGTGTGCTGTTCAGTCTCCAGGAGAAGCTTGTCACTCTGGCTTCCTGATATGTACTTGGCTGTTTTCATAGTTGGAGGAGTTTGGGACCTCATGGTCACTAAGGATGGCTATAGTACTTTTCAAGTGAGCTCGCCTTCTTTTTTTTTTTTTAATTTTATTTTAAGAGAAACAAAACAAAACAAAACAGGAAAAAGGGTTTTTCTGCAACAATACAGAATTTCAATGAAAAAAAGAAAATAACAAGAAAACACTAAGAAATCATTACTTGATAACTTACATACTGTCATCTTGGAAATAGTGTTCAAGTTACAAAATTAAAACATACAAAGTACACATTCAAACAATGAGACTATTAACAGTTCTTCTCCATGATCTAACAAAAACAGTAATATGGTTATTCATCTTACACACTTAAACATACATGCAATTATATCCTTTAGAGCACTTTCTTTTCCTCTCTATTTTATAGTAGCAATTACACATTTTGGGTTTTATTACTCCTACATTTCTTATTACTTTTTACACTAGAGACACAATGCAGTATTTATAAATATGATTCTTATTTATTTCACTAATGAGGATAGTTTCAAGTTGTCTTCATTTACCTATGAAGGCCTCAAGATCATCCTTCTTCATAGCTGAGTAATATTCCATTGTATAAAAATACCACATCTTTTTCATCCACTCTGCGGCTGATGGGCATCTTGGTTGTTTCCAAGATTTAGCTATGACAAATTGTTGAGCTCTCCTTCTTACTTTCAGCATTGCTTTCTGGCTCCCATGCAGAACCCTCAACAAACTGGCACAGGTCCTTCATCCTACTGGAACAGACTTTCTGGCTTCTACCACTGACCTTTGGGTCTTCCCAGCACAGATCCATGAAACAGACTTGCATGAGTCATTTCTGTGTGTCCTAGGCCTCCAGTTGGATTCATGGGAGGCAGTGTCATGGGACCCAGGCCCTCAGCTGGATTTTTTAGTGTGTGGACAGATTTCCTGCACTTCTTGTATTTAACTCTTGGATGACCACTATAAATAATGCTATAAATTATATGACCTATAATTGTCATGTTCTTCTTGCAAACCCCTGCCTATAACAGGAGTTAAATACCCCAGTTAGTGCCTGCACTGTGGTATGGGAGACTCTTCCACCTGGGACCTTCAATATCACTGTATCCTGGGCCTTTACACTGTCCATCTCTGGGAGATGTGACCTCTCTGAGGACACTACCTCACCCCCAGCCTGTCCAGGGCCCGTGCTCAGGCTCAGCTTCTGTCTCAGAAGATTTTCTCCTACATTTCCTGGCCTCTTTAGGAGCCCCCTTAGTGCTTGACTCAGTCTCCCTAGGGTACTGACGCCTCATTTTAACAGTACGTGGTTTTGCTTTGACTTGTATCATCCCTTTACCCTCTCACACACTCCTTTTATGAACGGAGGGAGGAATACCTTCCAGCCCACCCTGACACTTTCGGTTCAGAAGCTACATTAGCTTGGCCACAAGCCAAGATCTCAAATTAAACTAGACCATAATTTTTCTCCTAATACTTGAAACCTTGGCAAGTTCTGGGCAGCGTGCCAGATGTTTTCTATCTTAAGGGCTGGAGGCTATCCTCACCTAAATAAAATGATGCCTGAAATAGAAAAGTCAGCTCTTTTAACTCTTGAGACATTTTTATGTCATAATTTAGTATCTCTGTGACTTATGGAGCACCTTGATAATGATGAAGTTTCCATTTAAGATGTTCTTATTTACATTTAACCCAAATGTACTGCATTTCCAGATTCAGGTAACAGATATATAAAAATTTAAAGAAATAAGTAAGAATTGTAGTTACAAACATCACATTGTGTCTCTAGTGTAAAAAGTAATAAGAACTGTAGGAGTAATAAAACCCAAAATGTGTAATTGCTATTGTAAAAAAGAGAGGGAAAGAAAGTGCCCTGAAGGATATAACTGCATGTATGTTTAAGTGTGTAGGATTGATAACCATATTACTAACTTTTTGTCAGATCATTGAACAGAACTGTTTGCACTCTATTTGAATGTTCACTTTTTATGCTTTAATTTTGTAACTTGAACAACTATTTCTAAGATGACAATATGTAATTTATCAACTAGTAATTTCTTACTGTTTATTTTTTTTAAAAATTCTGTATTATCTCTATTCGTTTTTCTGTTTTGCTTTTTTTTCTCTTTAAATAAATTTTTTTTTTGGTACCAGAGATTGAACTCACAACCTCACACTTGCCAGGCAGGCGCTTAAGCCACTGAGCTAACTCCTTGGCCCTTTAAATAAAATTTTAAAAAAGAAGAAATTATTCTATGTAAACCTGACCAGTGGAAGGTCTAAGTCTGTGTAAGTATGTATCACTTCTACAGGTCAGTCTCCAACTTGCTAAATGGGAACCATCGTGATATCCACTGGGAGGGGTCAGATAAGACCTAAAATAGAGCTTGGACAGAGCAGGGTTTATATCTATTAATTATTATCTTCATTACTAATATGAAAGTTCTTATATTTCCTTTCATCTGAATTTTAGTATATTTTGAGTACATAGGATCTTTTTGAGTTCAAAATAGAATTTATTAATCTTGGTTGGTATTTTTTCTACTTGAAGTAGTCTGGTTTAACAAAAAAAATAAAGTAGTCTGGTTTGTTGTTGGGTACTACAGTTGCTTCATTGTGTTTATTTTCATTTTGTAAAGAGAGATAATATAAAGGGGCAATACATTTATTAAGGGTAATTTTGTTTTCATATTTTGGTTCAGTGAAGTTCTAGCATGAATATTAAAAGTGTTTTTGATCACTCTTCATTCTCTTTTTGTTGGCAGTTTCAAACAAATTGAAGAAATTACTATCTTAAAGGGAAGAAGAATCAGAGTTAAGGTGGGATAGAGAGAAACATAACCATAAAAAAGATTTTTATCATGAGAAAAAGTCGATTGCCTTGACTAGTCTTGATCTTGCTCTGAAGACTTCTCTCCTCTCCTTCATATATAGAAACAGCATATGAAGGGTTTGATGTAATTAGAGAGAACTGGAAATCAGACTATGCAGAGTCTAAAGCAGGCAGGATGTTCTGTAATTGAGAAAGGAATCCACTTTATTATCAGCATTTTATATAATATCCATTTTATCATCCTGCCAAATCTAGTGTCTTATATTGTAAACATTTAAAATTCTGATATTTTTCACTTAACAATAAATAAAAGACAAATGGATATACAAAAATAAGAATTCCCTAGATGTTGATTACAACTTAAATTTTCACATATCTAATAGATCAGATTGTTGTAACTGCTTTAAAGACCCTTAAGAATAGATATAGAACAGCATGATAAGAACAGAAGGTGGGGGAAAAAGGAACACTGCTCTACTGTTGGTGGGAGAGCAGACTGGTGCAACCACTATGGAAATCATTATGGAGAATTCTCAGAAGACTAGGATTGGAAGCTCCATTCAACCCAGCTATTCCCCTCCTGGGTATTTTCCCAGAAAAACTGAAAAGATCATATCACAGTGATATATGTGCACCCATGTTCATAGCAGTCCAATTTGTAATAGGTAAATCTTGCAAACAACCAAGATGCCCATCAACTGCAGAATGGATGAAAAAGATGTGGTATTTTTATATAATGGAATATTACTCAGCTATAAAAAAGGATGATCTTGAGGCCTTCATAGGGAAACAGAGACAACTGGAGACTATCCTCATTAGTGAAATAAATAAGAATCATATTTATAAATATTGCATTGTGTCTCTAGTGTAAAAAGTAATAAGAACTGTAGGAGTAATAAAACCCAAAATGTGTAATTGCTACTGCAAAATAGAGAGGAAAAGAAAGTATTCTAAAGTATATAACTGCATGTATGTTTAAGTGTGTAAGACACAGGACTATATTACTGTTTTTATTAGATTGGTGAGCAGAACTGTTAACAGTCTCACTGTTTGCATGTCTATCTTATATGCTTTAATTTTGTAACTTGAACAACTATTTCTAATGATGACAGTATGTAATGTATCAAGTAGTGATTTCTTAGTGTTTTTGTTTTTTGTTGTTGTTTTGGGTTTTTTGTTTGTTTGTTTTTGTTCTTTTATATTTTTCCCTTTGGAATTCTGTATTGTTGCTACCATTTTTCTGTTTTGTCTGGTTGTTTTTTTTCCTCTTAAAATAAAATTAAAAAAAAAGAACAGAAGATGTGTATACACATATACCAGTACTGGTTATAAAATGTTAATATTATGCCTTAGAATATTCTTAATCTTTTTACTCCAACAAGGAGATTTGTATCATGAATGCCAATGTTTTCTCACCTAAATTCTGGTTCTCCTAGATCTAAAATGATGGCATTTATCCAATTTTACTTGCCTGATTAAGACTCTTCATCATTTTAGACCTTTTTCTATTTCAAAACTGAAACAAGGATTACAAGCTTATTTACATTTTTATTGTAAATAATGCATTCAGTTATAAGGCAATTGAGGACTAGTGCCTCCTAAGCCATTGAAATACAAAAATTAAATTTGCCTGAATCTAATAGCCCAGGTAAGGGAAATCGTAATTTGGAATTATCCTTGATAAAGAAATTAGTCAAGTATAAATTGCTTGTATGATTGGGTTGGTGTCTCATATTTAGGGATTTTATTCACCTCCCATTTTCCTTAATTTTTTTCTCCCTCCACCCCTAACCAATACTTAGAATATAATTCTTGATCTTACAGGAGGTTAGAATATAAAAGCATAGAATATAAAAGTATAAAAGTATAGAATATAAAAGTATAAAAGTATGAGTTGAGAAATAATTTCCTCATATCACTACAAGTATAGGGTTGCAACTGTCCTTGCTGGGACCTTTGAATTCTACATAAAAGTCACCTTACCAGAATTCCTAATGAATTGACCTATTTGGAGTAAAGTGAAGGAACTATTTTCCAGGAGACAAATGAGCTCCATGTATTTTTCAGGAACTACCAGAACAAGAAGAAACTACCACAGAGGTGAGGTCATAGAGTCTGCATCGATGCTGCTACAACAGTCCCTCTGTTGAATGGGTCCGCAGAGAACCTTCACATCCTAAAGAGCTGTGTAGCACACAGACCACACTTGGACATGCAGTAGTGTCATCCAAGTTATTTACCTGAGCTGAAGAGGGCCCTCCTTTGGTGAGAGGATACCAAAGCATTTAAATACATCATTATCAGTAATGAAGAACAGTGTGCTTTAAGGAGAAAGAATTAATATAGACATTTCAAGCTATCAATGAAGATGTTTTAAAAAAAACAACTTGTGACCAGATAGAAACTATTGGCATGGTAATTTTCAGGACAAAACAGAAAACCAGGCAAGATCATCAACTTTGAGGAAAATATATAACATGAAAGAGGAAGTCCAGAATTAAGAGGAAAAAATGTCCCCAGAGGAAACAAATAATAAAAACACAACTGGAACTGGAAAACAACTTCTAGAATCTTCAGAGAAATTGATACAATATTTGATACTTACAATGAAAATAGAATCTCATAAAAAATGAATAGCAGAGAACAAAGTGTTTGGCAAATAAAAACAGGCTTAAAGTGTAAGACCTGAAAAATGCAGTCAAGGAATTTTACACAAAAGTAAAACAAAAAGTCAAAGCCTGGGAACAAGTAAAAGGAAAACAAATGAGTTAGGAAGGTCCAGTCTGACAAGCAGTTCTTGAAAAAGAGAAAATGAAAGGAAGAAAATAATTTTAAAACCACCAAATAAAAAAAATACTACAGGAAAAAATTCCCAGGGCGAATGGATATGTGGCTTTATGTTAAAATGGTTCTGTCAGAAGGGCTCAAGTGTCTACTTGCTTAAATAAGAAGGACCCAGGCTTAGACAGGCTATTCCAGAGTTCAGTTGGTGTTGGCCGTGATCCAAACTGGCATCATCCACTTTGTCTTTCCTCTCTATACTCCAAGGCCTCTCTGGGGTTTATAAAATAGAGACTCTAACAATATGAAAATATTTTAAAGTTACCCTAAAACTCTAGCATGGCCCAATCAAGATGCCCTACAGACACTGACAGAATATTTTGGGAAATTAGTTTTTCTCTTGGAAAACAACACTTGAGGTGAATGCATGCTGAAAATAAACATGTATGCACACACCATACACATATATACTTATTTAGTTACTTGTATTATTCTAAAAATATTTCTAAAAGTATTTCTTTATGCTTGTAAAAGCATATATACGTGCAGTGGACTATGGGAAGGGGACCAAGGACATTTGTGGCTAAAATTCAGACACACATTTCCTGAATTAGCCATGAAATGGAAAGTACCATGGAAATAATCGCTTGCCAACATACCAACCATTGTCACAAAGGCTCAAGAGCTAGAAATTTATGAAATAAAACCTATGGCTACTTTTTACCAGAAAGCATAAAAAACATACTGCTTACACCAGAAGGTTCAAGATGTACTTAAAACAAGCTTTGACTGAAACTCATCATCCTCTTTTAAGACCACAGAGAAGTTATTACTTTCCGGCATTTCATTGCTTGTTGCTTGTTTCTTTATGTGATGTACGTTCCATAAAAACTGGGACGGCGTGTGCCTGGTGCATTGTCATGAGCTGATAATGTTTATTGGGTGCATGAAGGAAGTGTCCTGCAATTCAGTTTCCTTATAGATCATCTTTATAACTCAAGAGACTCTTCAGTCCATCCTGTTGTGTTGATGTTGATTAGGTTGTCCGTGAGTGCTGACCCCAAGCTCAGATTCAGAGATTTTTCTTAAAGAGGGCTTCTTTGAATGATATCATTCTTATTGTTGGATTGTGTTGTCTTAGATATAAAAAGTAAATGTTGGACAAAGACAATATCTGCTATAACAAAACACAAATATCTATTGGTAGGGAATGGAGAATGCTGGGAATGCTCTTGAGAGGGGAAGTTTT
>PVJX010047297.1:0-11944 GCA_004027295.1 Dolichotis patagonum
TTCGAAAATCCTTCCTATTCACCTCAATTTATATTCTAAAATATAATTTTTCACATCTGAATGAAATTTCAGAATTGGAATAAGAAACTTTAAAATAGATAAGTAAAATTCCATGCTTGAAAAACTCTCAAAGTATTTGTTCTTGTCTTTCCAATATTCATTAGTGTTGTTTTTCTATGTAAAATCCAACATAAGTCCCATATTAGTATTTCCATACTAACCAATGTTTTAAACTGGTTGGCTACAGTTAATATTTGGACTCTCATGAGTGTGGCCACAGAATCAGAATCAAGAATCAACTTTTTAATTTTTTCTTTTTGGCAGTACTGTGGCTAGAATTTGAACTTTTGCACTGAACTACTCTCAACTCTTTTTAAGAAGTTTTATTTTGAGTCAAGCTCTCACTAAATTCCACAGAATAGTCTTAAACCCTTGAACTTAACTATCCTTCTGCCTTACAGCCTCCTGATTACCTAGGAGTACAGGTATGTATCACCATGCCCAGATATACCCCAAATCTTTGTCTATGTTTTAAGATTTTAATTGTCACTTAATCATTATACATAATACTTCTGCAAATTTTACTCAACACTGAAGACTTGTACAAAAAATGAAAATAATGTTATTTTTCTCAAAATTGAAAACAATAATAACATCCAAACACCTAATGCTCGTGGCTGAATTTGTGGACAAAATTTATGTCAAATTCCATCAGTGGTATCAACTGTAATTTTTCTATGTGATGTTGAACACAGTAATAGGGACATAGTACATAATTAATACTCCATTATGTATAAGATGATCACATCTTCACTAAGTTTACACTGAGAGTTTGTTATGGTTTGTTTAAGTGTCCCCTCACCCCAAGCCTCATGCAGTATGCAGGTGGCTGAGTCCAGCATTTGTGATTGGCTTGTTGTCTAGTGCTGGAATTGGTGGTGTGAGTGCTGCACAAGCCCAGTGGTGAGTAATCAGCATATAAAATAAGGGAGGGAGGGTGGTATAATATTTCTTCTTTCACCTTTTCACTCTTGTTGCTTACAGCTGACATGAACAGCTGCTCCTTAGCCATGCCACACTGCTTTGGAGCCAGATGATTATGGACTGAAACCTTCAAAAACAGTGAGCTAAATAAACCTTTCCTTCCTCCATTTTGGGTGTAAGGAATTTTGTCTCAGCAATGAGAGAAAAGTAAGGGCTCAAGACACAATTTTATACTGGGAGTGGGGTTGTTGCTGTGACTATACCCGACCATGTGATTCAAGAGCGTTTGGAAATGGCTTGTGGCAGGGTATGGAAAGGATCAGAGACGCTGCCTGAAGGAGTGGTGCTGGGATGCCTTAGGCTGTTCTGTGCAGGAGATTCTTGTCAGAGCTCAGGACACCAAAAGGCTGACATAAAGCCTGCTGGTAAATATCAGCCTTGGCTTTCCCTAGGAAGGACTATATTGGGTACTGGACTCTCGATGATGCATCTTATGGCTTGGCAGAAAATTTGTCTACATTTTGCTCATTCTCAGACAGTCTGACACTAAGATTAAGGGCAGTGGGCTGATTGATCTGACAGAAGAAATTTCAAGGCATTCAAGCATTGAGGCAGTGGCATGGCATTGCTTGGGGTCTTTTAGCCAGATATATGTTGTGAACCAAGAGCAAAGAGCCCAGAAAGATGATTTAAAACATTGCAAGTTTGGCCAGAAAGCTGTAAACTGTAAAAATAGAGATGAGACCTTGACTGCTGAGAAGGAACAGAGAAATAAAAAAGATGCCCTGGGGGCATCACAAGAGGTAGTGGGTCCCCACATTTTGTAACCTCAAAAATGCAAAACTGAAAGACTGCTTGGATGAGAAAGCTGCAGAGCACCATGCTCCAGAATGGCAAAGGAGGTCACATGAGGTTCCAAAATGGTAGCAGCCACACCAGGTTCCAGAATGGTTGGTTTATTCCTCACAATCAGGTTCAGAGTGCTCAGCAATCCAGGCACTCGATCCCTACAGCTAAGAGAGAAAGAAGCTTGGCTACCGCTCAAGCTGGCAACAGACCTTGGCAATATCCATGTGGCGCTGACTTTAGACTCATGGAGAATGCATGAGTTTGAGGTTAAAAAGGCTTCCACCCCAATTTCAGAAGGCCTGGGAGGCCAAGCAGTGTGCCCCTGAGATGGCAGTGTGTGAAGCCGTGAGTGTGAAGCCAAAGGTACAATGAGAAACCTATGTTTAAAAAAGCAAGGAGCATGTATCATCTAAGGAAAGCTGCAAGGTTTAGCAGAGCAGGCCTAAGAGAGAAGTTGTGTGATCTAAAATCCCTGGAAGTGCCACTGGGGTGGAGTCGCTCAAGCCTTCTGGAGTTCACAATCAGGTTGCTTCAGATGCTAAATGTAGAGCTCCAGGACTTAATATTTGCCCTGTTGGATTTTGGACCTCCTTTGGTCCCATTCCTTTGTATGCCTGTTTGTATCCTTTGCAATGATAATGTTTATCTTGTGCCATTGAATGTTGGAAATGTTTGTTTTCATATGTACAGGGGGTTATAGCTAAGAGTTTGCCCTTAGATCTCAGAGCACACTTGGGACTTGAAGTTTTCAGCAATGCTGAACTTCAAGGCCTTTGGCAACTCTTCGAGATGGACTAAATGTCTTTTACGTAAAGGATATACATGAGTCTTTGGGGAGCCAGGCGTGGAATATTATGGCTTTTTTAAATGTCCCCTCAAAGCCTCAGAAGTTATGAAGGCAGTTGAATCTAGCATTTGTGATAGGTTCATTGTCTAGTTCTGGGAATGGTGGTGTGAGTACTGCACCAGCCCAGGGGCAGGTAACTGACATACGACATAATAGAGAGAAGGCTGTGTGATTTTCCATTCTTGCCCTTTGGCTCTTGTTGCTTGCAGCCACCATGAACAGCTGCCTCGTAATGCCATGCCACCCTCCCTTGGAGCCAGCTGCTTATGGACTGAAAGGTCTACAAACAGTGAGCTAAATAAACCTTTCCTTCCTTCTTTTTGGGTGCTGGGTGGTGTGTCCCAGCAATAAGAGAAAATTAATCAAGACATCTTCTCATATATTTTCCACCTATCTGGTATGTCTATGCCTATAAAACATAAGATTCATGATCAACCACTTCTCCTGTTACGAACATACATAGCCTGGCACTTGAGTTTGTTTCCTGGCCCAAAAGATATTTTAGCAAATACAGTTACATCACTGAGGAATATGCAGTCAACTTTCATGTTATAAATTATGTAGAAATGTAAAAGTGGTTATTCAAACTGAATTGTGAAAAGCAATTACTAATCATTAAGAATAACTGCAATTGTTTCATGGCCTTTGAATTTTTTGAAACATTAAAAACTCAATTATCTTTGGTTATCAATGTGTGGGAAAACAAAAAATCTCAAATTATATTAACTAATAGTTAATATAATTTAAAACACTAGAAAATTGAGGCATATGTGTTTGTTTTCTGAATTTTTGATTTAAGAAATTATTAAGAGCTTTGAACTCCTGATAGTTCAAAGCACTTTGAATAATACTATCATTTTCCCCTTACACATAGTTTAATGATGTACAATGAGTAGCTTCAATTACTTGGTTAATCATCATGCTCCTATCTTAATTTGTATTTTTTTCTAGCATTTGATCTTTTGTGCCTTAAATGGGATGAAATAGCTCTGAGAGCTCATTGACTGTTTTTATGAACCATCTCCCTTTATCTGGTACACATTTATGCCTTTTGTCAAAACAACATCCTTATGTGTTTTGATGTTGAAGACTGAAGATTTGTCATCCATCCCTTGAATGCATATATGAAAGCCTTTACCAGCAATGTGATGTGATTGGGGATGAGGTCTAGTATTAGATGAGATTATGAAGGGGCTGGGAAAAGCTGGTATGATAAGATTAATGTCATCAAAAGCAGAAACATTAGAGCTATTGTCTACATTTCTCCTCTGAGTCACTTCCAATGAAATTGCACCATGATAAGTCATCCTCACTGAGAATAAGCTGCCTGGCACCTTGATCTTGGACTTCACAGCCTCCAATACTCTGAGGAATAAATTCCTGCTCTTTGTATCAAGGTTCTGTGATATTTCATTATAGTATACTGAGATAAATAATATACTAAATAGGTTTATCTTTACTAAGTTCCTCTGAATTAATACCTAGTGACCTTTGGTAGGCAACCACATCCCTAATCCCAAATCAGCTATTCTTCCAACAACTGTGCTTATATTCCATTCTAATTTCAAATTCATCATCATCATGATTTTTTAAGATTTCGGTGCACTTTTGTCTTTGTGGATCTAATTCCTCTTTCAACTGTTAGTTTTTGTAAGGCATAATATATATATATTAATTTGTGACAAAAAATAATACAACTACATGATTTGCTGTCTGTGTATGATTTGCTTTATAAAGGCATAGTTTGATCAATCACAAGGTGAAAGTCCTTGATTTACAAACACTCAAATGGTGAAATTTCATAAGTGTAGTGTGCATGATTCATTTTTTTTCATCTTATAATCAAATTCTATGTATGAAAAATTGTCCTGTAATGGAACTCATTCATTAGTTGGGAACTTATTATAACATGCTGGGTCATTGATCATAGTATTAATCTTATTTTGAAATAATGATTTGTGAACTAACTAATTAATATCAAAGTTGTATTTCATGTAAATTACTCACAGCTTATGCGCCATAACAACAGAGATATAAACTGTGCTATAGGAAGACTGATATTTAAAGTAGTCATGATAATTAAATTTCATTTCAAAGCTGTAAAATTAAGATCAACTATGTGTTATCATTTAGGTCTAAAATGTCTTCAGATTTCACCTTTAGAAGTAAAACTTGGTTGGAAATGACAAGTCACTAATTGCATGACTTGCAAGAGTGCATTCCCATGCACAGCTCTTCTTTACTTTCTCTGTTTTTTGGTCACCATGTGATAAGCTGCTCTCCTTCACCATGCTGCACTGCCATGGAGCCAGCTGACCAAGGACTGAAAGGACAGAAGCTGTGAGCCCATTATAAAACTCTCCCCCTCTAAGATGCAGGTGATGGACATTTTGTATCAGCAATAATAAAGCTGACTAGTACATGCATGGAGGTGTGACCTTGGGGTCTACATTTGATTCCTGGCTCCTCCTTCTCAGGTACTCTGCCTCTGCTCTTCTCTCAGGCTTTGATGATCTAAGCAACTTTTCCTTCTACGCCATGATAACTTTTGCTTTGGGGTCAGTCAGTCATGGGCACAAACCTCCAAAATTGAGCCAAATTAAACTTTCCTTATTTAAAGTATGGGTGTTGGGTATTTTGTTCCAGTGTTGGAAAATTTGACTAATTCAGTCTGTGTTTGTGTGTTATGTATGTATATGATCAGAATTTTGTATGTTTTGTACTAAGATACTTACTGTTATGGTTTAAATGAAAAATGCCCCAATACTCTTACATTCAGAGGTGGGACTCAGTTGAAAGGGATAGGACACTGAGGCAATACTTGAAAGAATTTATTCTTTTCCTTGATTTCTCTTTTCACTCTGCTTCTTGGACACCCTACAGTGACAGTTTTCTTCCTCTGTCATTCTCTTTCTGCCTTGGAATCTACCAATCATTGACTGAAACGACTGAAACTGTGATCCAAAATACACCTTTTCTCCTTTAAGTTCTAAGTGTCAGATATTGTGTCTTGGCCAACAGGAAAACTAATACAGAAAATTAGTGTGAGAAGTGGGGACATTGCTGTGACTGTACATGATCATTTACTTAGAAGTCTTTAGAACTTGTTTGTGCAAGGAGTTTGGGAAGGTATGATGATGTTGGCTAAAGAACCCATAGAGTGCTATAAGGCAAACATAATGGGAGATTCTGTGTGGTGCTTAGAAGACCAGAATGCTGGCAGTAATGGAAGCATTCTGCTGGAGATTTCAAATGGGAACAATATTCATTTGGGAATTTAAATAAAGAGTTTGTGTGTGTGTTACATCTTGGCAGAATATTTGCCTTCATTTTGCTCATTTCCTTGACTTTGTGAGAAACTGAGATTAACAAAAATGAACTAATAATCAGCCACAAGAAATTTCAAGGTAGGTAAATGTTTAGGCTGTTGTATGAGTACTTATTCCAATGAGAATCAGGAGTGAAACAAAAGTAGCAGAGTTGAGTTATTTGAAAATATTGAGAGAGAAAGAAAGTTCCCACAATTTTGGGGCAAAGGAGATCATGGTTGCTGAAAAAGTATAACATAAAGATTCTAAGTACTTTGTATAGGAGCATGAAAAAAGATGCCTTGATGGTGTCCACAAAATCAGCAAGACCTAATCCATCACAGCCTCAAGAGTGAAGAGCTATACATCTTTAATTTCAAAAGAGTCCCTAGGATGCCTGCTAATTCAGGGCCACAAAAGCAAGTACATCCTCAAGTTTCCCCAGTTATTAAGGCACTCAGAAGACACTACAGCTATTGTCTGCTCACTATTCAGTTTGAACGACTGTGGCAACATTCATATGATGGTGGTTTTGTGAGCATGAAGAATGCGATAAGTTGGTCACAAAGTCTTCTACTCAGATTTCAGAAGAAATCCCGGAAAACCACACAAAATGTGTAATAGGTCACAGTTGCATGAGAGACTCTGTGTGAACTTTTGATATAGATGCCAAAAGTTCAGTGGAAGGCGCAGGAAGTTGGAGATGCCAGGATTAGGGTGCAGACCTAAAATGCCCCCTACGTGTATCAGGTTGAGAGATGGGACCATCTCCTCACTTCATTCTGTGCTTACTGGCCGTCATGTAGTGGAATGGTGGAGCATCTGCCACAATCTCATTCTGCTATGCTGCTTCTCCCTTTGAGCCATCTGACTATGGACGGCAAACACAGAAACTAACAACCAAAGTAAACTCCTTTAAGTTTATAAGGTGTTATATACTGTGGCTCCACAGAGGTAAACTGAAAGAAACAGTTATTTAACTGGTTTTATTTCTTGAAATAATTATTTCCTTTCTTTATACACATACTTCTTCTTTCAAATAATTTTGTGAGTAAAATTCTTTTATCATAGTTACCTTATCCAAAGTCACCTGTCATTAAACAAGTGCCTCATGGTCAAGATAATATGACATTTCTGTTGTAAATGAATTCTGAGATAAACAGTGGAAAACAGAGTAACTTCATTAAATCAGATCAATTCTAAACACAACACTTGTTATGTGATATTACACACATATCACATGTATATTAACACATATAGTATTCTAATTAAATATAATATACTAATTACTATTATAATTATTATAAATAGTATGCGAATAGTATAGTACAATAACACATAAGATATTAATATCTATATTATACCATATACATAATATGTATTTATATAGTGCATGTTGTTGAGTTTATATGAAATAAGTGTCCAAAAAATCTCAAATCATCAATAAATATAAAAATAACTAAATAGTAATATAATATGATATATGAAAGAGTTATGTGGTTAACTAGATTATGCATATATAAAATCTAGATTATATATACTATATATACTATAATTATCTAGATTATATATACTATGCCTATAACATACATATTATATATAATATATATTGCACATATTTTCTTACCACCAAGCTTATTGACCATCAAAATCACTTGTCATACTATTTTATATTTGATATTCTTGGAAGCAGATATAGATATATCAATATCTTATGTTCATGGATATAGTCTAAGAAACTTTATTTTCAAGTGTTTTTGGTGATTAGTGGAATTTAAAAAACATTGATGATGGACATCATGCTTAGAAAATTAATATGAATTGCAAAAATATGATCATCTCTTTTATCACTAATTTAGAAAAGAGAGGGAAGATTGGAAAATTTTGCAGAGAGATTAAAAAATCAGAGTTCACTTCAAGAGTACAGAATGGAATTCGAGATTAAAGTATGAGCATATTAATTAAATTTAAAAATTAATAAGCAAAACTTGAATGTTAGATATGTTTTAGCTTTGGAAAGAGATATTAATCACAAAGGTCTCAGTGAAGATAGAAGACTGGCCTAGCAGGAACTTAATAGTGCGAATAAATATAGGCAAATAAGACTGCATCACAACAAGTATGCTCTTCTTACTAATATCACAACAAGTATGCTCTTCTTACTAATACTCATTGCGATTAATTAATTCTCCAGACCAAAATTGTACCGTGTGTGTGTGTGTGTGTGTGTGTGTGTGTGTGTGTGAAATTGTCCTTAGTTTTTTCAACCCATTTATGAAGTTTTCAAAATTCATCAGAACTCCTCTAAGGCTTTCACAGAGCAAATCCCTTTTGTGCCTTCCTAACCTTTGTCCCCTTGCCCTAGGGCTTAAGCAAACATTGCAGCAGCGGTGCCCTTCCAGACAATGGCCTCACCAATGTGCATTCCTTTCTCAGGTCTCTCAGATGTGTGATCCTAGATTGCGTTCTATGGTACTAAAGCTACCGTCATAGATCCATCCCCACAGGGGTCAGTGTCCTTCTTTCAGAAGATGCTCCTCTCCTGTTTACTCACATGAACAGAACAAAAATTTAGTTCTGAGATATACTCTGTGAAGAATAGAATGCTGTGCATGGAGAAGGTGATCGAAACAAACCTGCTTATAGTTCACTCTAACTGTAGACATACTTCAGTAGTGCATCAGATATAGGTCACTATCCTAACCCAAAAAACACTATGTGCTAGAAAAATTAGTGTCTGCACATCTGTCAGGCCATAGAGACCCTTCCATATTGGAGCACACATCAAAATTCTTAAAATTTGAATTTTAAGGTCTGAAGATACTGAAATAAAACTTACAAGGTTTTATTGGCCTATTAAGATAATCTGTATCCATTATTAAGCCTCCATTTAAAAACTACCACCTATTTCACGCAGAGAAACCACTAGAGGCTGAGTAAACAAGATTTCAAGGGGAGGATGATGCTCGCCACTAGGATCAGCAGCACAGGATAGGGTGGGAAGACAAGAGGGTGACAAATGTCTAATCAAAAATAAACAACCCTAATCTGAGTCCAGAAAAATGGACAGATGTCTTTTCACAAAAGAACCAGAGTTCGTTTGGGGGAGAGAATGCTATGTGAACAAAGATTTAGCTCTGCTTTTTCAAATAGGGCAGCTACTCTTCTTCCCTGCATAATCTTTGGCCATCATTCGTATTTATTTTGACACAGCCTTTCCTTCAAGGATATCCTTGGTATTCATTTCAAACAGGTGACATCTGTATACATCTAAAGAACAGCAGGACACTTCTTCAGAATTTACTACTGCTAGGTAAGTCCATAATAGCAACAATGAAGCAATAAAATAGCAACACTCCGTAGTGATCAAGTGCTTCTTATTATCCGGGCTCTGATCGCAATCTCATCCCCCATCCTTTTAGTCACAACTTTTATAAGATACTATATTTTGTTCAACAATATCCACGAACCCAGTGAAGATGTGGGAAGTTAAGCACATTGGTGAATGTCATGCAGTTGATCATGAGTGTGTCAGGAATAAAACTTTGATAGCTGACCTCATCTAACACTTTAAAAGAAAGAGTGAGATTCAAAATTCAGTCCATGTTCTTTGCTGTTAATCAGACAGAGCCTCAAATATTTCACAATATACTAGTAGAATTTTTTAAATTTTGAAATCATCTCCAAAGAGCTTTTTATCTGCTAAAAACATCATTTTCTCTACTTTTTTTTTTACAATAAAGTATAAAAGTTACTTTGCACATTGGAAATTGATGGCAAATGTACTCAGTCACTTGAAAAAAAAAACTAACACCTTAAATATAAATGAACACATTTCCAAATATTGTAATGGTTTAAAAGTACATAAAATGGAAAATCACCGCTTGGTAAATGTATTATATTTCTACCCACAGTGTTGAACACCTTAAGAGGAAAAAAAGAGAAATATTTTCTAAAAATGCAGAAAATATATGCAGTCTCTCCAGAGTATATAGTGAGTGTTTCTAAGAGCAAAAATATTATCCTTACAAATAAACTATTCCTCTAGAAAACAGTAAAAAAAAATGACTTCTTAAAAGCCTCAAAGAGAACATCTAAGTTGTTTTCAATATGCATAGTCTCTGACTCCAGGAAACTTTTGCAGATCCTAAAGCTAAGTCCGCAGCTCACCAGGCCCTGGCAGTGGACGCTTCTCTAGAATCTGGAGCTCAGCGGCACCGACCATGAGCTGAGATCCATGGCTGCTTTGCACAGCACATACGAAACTCTCTGCCCCCCAATGGGGGAAAACTTCAAAGTATGGATTTCATTAAAATATCCTACCTTCTTCTAGATAGGTACTGACACATGAAATGCCAGGCTAAGTCCTCCTCCCACTTTAGAACTTGTCGTGAGCCCTCTTAACAGGGAGAGTTTATTAGGACTTCTCTTTGCTCCACTCAGTGTTGTATATGTGTATTACTGCAGTTGTACTCCTATTTTACCAGCGCTAGAGGATTCCCTAGGATGTGAAACCAATTTGATTTACTCTGGTATTCCCAGGACCTAATTCAGTGTGGTAAATAGTAAATGATAAATGAAAAAGATGAAATTCACTTAGCATAATATGAAATATTACTTCAGAAGCTTGATGAGGAAGGGCAAAATAATTTTCAAATATTCAATTATAAAACTAAAATTATCAAGTTATTTTAATACTGTAACATTTATTTTCTTTAGCTCTAGCCAATTAGGTTTTCATTACTCGCTAATTGATAAACTACATGACTATTATTACATATATAAAGTATTAGTTTACAGAGTCCCTTAATGTTTATTAACATTTCTTACTTAAGAGGCAAAATAAATTGAAAAATATGACTAAACTATTTTAAAGTACAGTGTTCTACAATGTATAAAGTATTATCCAAAGACATATGTCTATTTGATTGTTACAGTCAGACCCTAGAATTCAAGTCTCCAGAAACAAAACCTTATAAAACAGGGATATGAATTTGGATTTCAGCCTTACAGCCATAGCTTATCAATGTCACATACAGTTAAACAGATTTAAGCAGCATGCTCACATAGACACCTTTATCATTGAAAATGACAGTGTTTTTTTTTTTTGTTTCAGTAGCATAAACTAATAAATAAAGCCAGTAAAGTAATTGGAAGTAAAATGCTGGTTGTGCTCACTTTATGAGTCCCTGTGGGCAGTTCTAATATAAAAGGACTGCCATATGTCAGCCTGTTATTTTGTAGTGAAATAAAGAGAAGATATAATATTTAGTGAATAGAAATACAAACTAAAAAACATGTGCTTACACAGAAGAGAGGCTCTAGCTAACAAAATTAATAGCATCAGGAACATGCGAACTTTATTCCTTTAATTTTAGTTATGCTTTTCTTTTATATATGCAGACATAAATGTATTTATTTATAAATTTATACAAATACACACCAACATCAAAATCAACCATGTTTAAGCTTAAAAAGTCATTTATTACAGAAATGGAGAAAATCAATGAGTTTCTTTTTATTGCTTTTGAATTGCATATATATATATATCACATATTTATATGGCAGTTCTCAATATTGATTGCATTGATATGTTTCTAATGCTGTATCATGAGAATAGACAATAAACTTATCCCATAGCCCATGGAGTACCTGTAAAATAAAACTGATTACATTAGAACCCAAAGAAAATATCAATGCTAAAATTAAGTATATAGACTGACTACACCAATCATGACTTAAACTCATAATGAGGATTATCAACCATATAAACAAAAACTACCTATAATCCCTAATCTGTGAGACAGAAAATAGTGGCCCTTCCCTCAAAAGGTAATGGGAGGATCCTTTCTGTTTAGATTACAAGTCTCTGCTGGATTTCTATGTTCTTTACTCTTAATTTTATATTAGTACATTTTGGAGTCCATGATATTTACATTAAGAATAGGTACATGGA
>PVJX010047298.1:0-11943 GCA_004027295.1 Dolichotis patagonum
ACTTAGACGTTATATTTCCCAGATTGCTTTGAAGGAAATGTGGCAGGCAAAAACAATGTAGCTTTTCTGTTTTATTTTTTGAGAGGGCATTTCCAGAGATTTTAATGTTGACTATCCACCCATCTCTACTGTCATCTGGATTGTGAAAGGTAGAGTTGTTGACACCATTTCTTGAACATTAAAAAGCCACCATCATCCCGTGTCCTAAAGTGACTGTATGAAGCAGAACCACCATTGATGCAATATTTGTTTGAAGCACTTATTTGAGTTTCTTTGTTATAGCAGTGGAACCTTTATCCTAAGATATGCTGTAAAGACTGTATAGATCTCATGGATGAGAAAGGCAGCCATGCAGTGTAAACAGAGTTCAGGGAAAACATTTCCTCCACGAGAGAAAACAGGACTAAAATTCTGGATATGGAACATGAAAGGAAGTGTCACAGTTTTGAGAATAAGCCAATGTAATGGTGCACAGTGGACAAGAATTCAACGAGATGGAAGTGGTGGACATATATTTTCAGTTTTGTTGTTGTTGTTGTTGTTGTTGTTGTTGTTCGGCACTGAAAATCAAACCAGTGGCCTTTGCACTGGGATACATCCCCAGACCTTTATTCCTTAATGAAATATTGTGGTTTTGTTTCTGTAATTTGAGACAGGCTGTCACTATATTGCTAAATTACTCAGACTAAGATTGAACTTGATATTATTCTACCTCAGTGTCCAAACTGCTGAGATTACAGTCATGTGTCACCATGCCTAGCTCATTTTAGACTCATAGCATTTGGATTCTGTTAGAAATAAAAACACTCTACAAAGTATTGTAGACATATAAAAACCAATAATCTAATAATATATTAGATTTGAAAAATCCAATAATCTAATAACATATCAATGTTAATAGTTGAATGATATTTAAAACATGTACAGATTATAATATCTTCCAGGAAATAAGGATTTTTTATTTTAAAGAGGGTAAAATCAAACACAACAGAATAGAACACAAGAAAGCAATGTGAGAGACATAAATTTCAAAGAAGACAATAAGAGATCTTCACCATTGTCATATTGTCTCTTGTTTTCTCCCTAAGAGCTGTCCATATCTTCACCTACAGAGAATTCACATGAAACAACATAGTATAGAACTGATCTGAATAGGATAAGGAAGGCATTTTAGGTCTTCAAGACCAGAAAATAAGGAAGTCAACAATGGCTGTCATAATGTCTCTCATTCTCTTCAAAATAGCTGTCCATACCTTCATGTATGTTGAACTTAAACAAAACAAAACAAAACAAAACAAAACAGGCTAAAATCACTCTGAACAAACAATGATAGTATTGCTGGATTTCACATCATGATGCTACAGAATCAGCAGTGGGTACTGTAGTGTCTCTTTTTCTTCAAAGTAGTTGTTCATTCCATCATGCATTATATAATCAGTTCTCATAAACTGATTATAAGTTCTACACATGCATGAGTCTCTACATGTATATCTATCCTTTCTGTATTAGAGGGAAAAACAAAACAAAGCAAGACAAAACAAAACAAACCAAAACAAATTCCTAGAAAAACATGCAATGAAAAAGTCATATAAAACCACAATACAAGGTGATCTACAATGGTTACTCTGATGTCTCAGCAGTATATAACAATATTAATAAACCAAAACATTGGAGACATTATAAGACTTCAAAAGCAGGTAATAATCAAATCAGAGTGGGTATCCTAGTGAATCTTGTCATCTTCAGTGTAGTTTCCTATACTCTTAGACTTGATACTATCAATCATAACAGATTCAAATAAAATCAGTCAATACAAAACAGAAATCTAACAAACCAGATTCAAATAAGATCAGTCATAATAAGATAGTGTAAGTTATACAGGACTTCAGATTAAGTTAATAGGAAATTAGGGATGATTACCATAATATATCCTGCTATTTTTGGGATAGCTGTCCGTGCCCTCAAATCTAATGCAAGTAGACAAACTGGAACAGAATATAATCCATCTAAACAGAGCGGTGAGAATAATGTAGATTTTAAATCCTGATACACTACTAACAATATCCTCTGCCTTCATTTATTAGACAGCTCCTCCCCTTTCACTCCCACAGGGTGCACTGCCCATTTTGGGTCCCACTAACTCTCTCTGTTTTTAGATTGGGGGGAGCAACTTGCTATTTACCCTAACAGGTTCTGAACCTTCTGACTCCTGGGCTTGATCTCGAGTTGTATTCCTTTACCTACAAAAGCCTCAAGGTTTTCCTTCATTATAGCTGAGTAGTTTTCTACTGCACAAAAGTATCATGTCTTTTCAACCTATCTGCAGGTGCTAGTTGAGATGCTCCTATTTCTCTCTGGTTCCTTCTCACATAGAGCATTGTTTTCTCATATTTGACTTTCTGTCCATAAACCCTCTTTCAGGTTAATTATGTTTCCAATAGAGTATCTCAGTGGACCCTATCTCCTGATCTACTCTGCCTGTATTTCTTTTTGTTAGTATATCAAGGCCATCTATGTTAGAGATTACAGCCAATCTTCTCTGCCTCATTTCTGCTATGCTATTTTTCTGCCATTGGTTGTCTACTTTTCTCCTTCATTCCACTGTCTGCCCCATTCATTGAGGCCTCTCTGCCACTGTTCCTGGAATCCTGGTATTTTTTTTCTCTCTTTCTAGAATGTCCTTCTTTATTTTTTGTAGGGTTGGATTGGTGGTCACGAATTCCTCCAGTTCCTCTTTTTCAGGGAAGCATCTTGTTTCTCCATTAATTTCTAGAGATAGTTTTGCAGGGTACATCAATCTGGGCTGCAGGTTATTTTCTTTCAGGGCTTGGATTACTTCACTCCAAGCTCTTCTTGATTTGATGGTCTGTGTAGAGAAGTCTGCCGTGATTTTGATGGGTTTTCCTTTATAGTTGATCTGTTTCTTTTCTCTGACAGCTTTTAATATTATGTTCTTATATTGAATTTCTGGGATCTTGACTATTATGTGCCTGGGTCTAGCTCTGTTTTGGTTGTAAGTGGTTGGCGTTCTGTATGCCTCATACATGTGAATATCATTTCCTTTTGTTATGCTTGGGAAGTTTTCCTTAATTATTTCTGAGAATAGCCTTTGTAATTCCTTTGTTTTGACTCCTTCTTCATTCACGTTTTTTATTCTTAGGTTATAGATACTCTTGTCATCTTCCAGCCTTTGTATTGTTACTGTCTGTTTTTTTGTTATTTTTAAGAGATCTCTCCTTTCATGATCACACATTGCAAACCTGTATTCAAGTTTTGATAGCCTATCCTTAGTTTCTTTCAAGCAGTTTTGCCAGCTTTCAACAGAGTTTTTAGCTTCCTGGTAATTTCTTTGAATCTGCTTTTTTTTATTCTAGGTTTTCTTTATATTCTTCATCAAAAGTTTCTCTCCTTTTTTTGTGCTCCTCCATTCTTCCATCTGTGTCTTCTTGAGAGGTGCTTAGGATTTCTTTTATTAATCTACTCATATCTTGCTTAACTTGAATTAATATTTCAGTTTTGAGCTCATTTACAAGGTCCTGAAGATATCTCTTTATGCCCGCTGTGCTGTGTTTGCATGTTTGCTGCCCTCAGTCTCTTTTGTATTTACCTCTCCTGGATCAATATTCTCAGGGTTGAGGGCTGGGGGATTTTTCTTATTTCTTTCTCTTGTCATGTTTTTGGTTTCTTCCATACAAGTGTATAGTGTAGTTCCTAGCCCCTTTCCTCTGGTTGGTTATAGTTCCTCTGAAGTGTGCCAGCTAGGGGTTTCTGCCCTCTCCAGTTTGCTGTTAGTCATTGAGGTGCATGCAGGGGTGGCCTACACTGGGCCTTCCCCTCCAGACCAGCATAGGGAATCGGTTTGTGATGACTTATTGGGTCCAGGTCAGGGCTGTGACCCAGGCCAAGCAGAACCCACCAATCTGCTCTGGGAGGGGAGCTACCAACTGAAGTCACTGTGGTTCCCAGTTCGGGCTTGTCCTGCCCGACTCCAACATGTCATCCATTTGGTTGCCCCTTCCTGTGGGAGGGTCTTATTACCAGCACTCACTGTGCATCAATGCTGGTCCCTCTCTGGCTCTGTTCTCTGTTGGACTCCCCGACCTCTGACTTCAGCTTGGCTGCGGTGCAGTTTCACGAGGGCTCCAAGCAAGTTGCATGTGGGGCAGCTCAGCCCAGTCACATCAGCGTGGGTCCAGGTGCGCAGGCCAGACTTGCCAGCACGTATTCAGGTGGCTCGGCAAGAGCGGCGTGACTGCTAATCTTAGCTTCTCTAATGGTAGCCCCAGGACTTCATGTTTGATCAGCTCTTTTCTCTTCAGTTTCTTCAGAATCACTCTCTGTCTGTCAGGACCTCTCCAGAATGTTTTATTCTGGCATCTAAGCTGTCGGTCTCAGACAGGTTCTGTATCCTGCTGCTTACTGGTCTGCCATCTTTAAAAATAAGGTTTTAATCAAAGAGGATTTATTTGGAAGGTACTTAATGTCATACTGATTTTTTGTTCTTTTTTGTTTTTGAGATAGACTCTTGCTCTGTGGTTCAGACTGGCCTTGAACTTATTATGTACCCAGTGCTGGTCTCAAACTTGCAGCAGTCTTCTTGCATCTGTCCTTGTAACACTGTGATTGCAGGTATATGTCATTGCCCGAGGGGTCTTATACTGTTTAGAAAAAAATGCTGAATATTTCTGGGCCATTATACTATTACTAAAGAAGAACTTAAACACGAAAATCTCACTAAATTGGCATGGAAAAATTATAGAATGAGTTATTAAAAATAGTTACATTGTTTATCTCAAAGCAATGGATGGGAGATGTGGAAGTGGAGGTTATAATATCTGTACTTATACTGTACTTTTAAAAATTTTATAAAGCATATGTAGCACATGTGTGTATTTAGGTTAATTTTAGCAGACTTCTTGTGGTACATTAGAATACATTATTGGTATTAATTGAAGAGATGCAGGAGTTCTATTTTGATATCTTAAATTTGTAGTACCTATGAGCTACCTGATTGGGAATGTCATAAAGACTATGAAATGTCTGCTCCTGAAACACAGCGGAGAGAAAAGATCAAGACTTATTTAAATGAGACTTGTCAGTATATAAAATGAATTTAAAATCAAAGGAATGGGTGTAATCCCTATGGGATGACACTCAAAATTTTACCTTGAACAACACATTGAATAGTTGTCTAAGATTAAATGATGAAAGTCTTGACTATTTGGAAGTAAAAAAAAAAGAAAAACTACTGATATATGCGAGAGGAGCCAAGAGAGAAAATAAATACAAGAGAAATAGGAATAAGAAGTGGACAGAAAATAATTATTAGTTATATGTGATCTTGACAAAATAATTTCAGTAGTGTTATGGGAAGAACATATTGAAGAATTGGGGAACAGATAGTAAAGACAAGAAGTCTTTATGCGTGCAAACTCTTCAGAGCTAGCTATGAATGGGAAATGAAATTTGAAAAGAACATAAAAGGGTTTGGGGCATGAGAATGCTATAAAGTTATAAGTGATCAAATAAAAAAAAAGACATTGATCATTCAGCACATAAAATCCTTACAAAGTTGTCAGACCCCAGTAATGGACCACGTAGGGAATGAGGAATCCAGGAAAACGAACATACATATTAATAGAATATGGACTGCACAGTTAATGCTGATTAAATGAGAATGTTTCGAGCAGTGATTTCAAATTTTTCAATGAAACAGAGACAAGACTATTGGATAAGTCATTTGAGGAGGTAGAGGACAAAAGTAACCCTTGTATTTAGCAAGGATCTTATGAGGTTAAGTGAAATAATTAATGTTAAAAATCTAGAGGGAAGCGTAGAATGTAGCACTGCACAACAGCAATTATGATTATGATACTCTTAGCAGAGAAGGATGACCATTATGCATCCTCTGACTAACACAATGTCCAAATACACAAATCTAAAAGTACAAGTTAAATAGCCCATTCTAGTGTTAGACTTTTTTTTTTTTGGTGGGTGGACAATTCTATTTGAAGTGTCCAGTTTGTTTCCTAACTACCTTATTTCCCAAATAAGTGTTCTTTTGGACAAACGGCTTTTCAATCTGCATAAAGCAAAAGAATGTAACAAAAAAGATGCAGTAGCATATTTACATTTAGCAAATCATAATTTCTCTCTTTTTAGTAATAAAAATATTTCACCAGGATGGACTCAACTTATCCCTAAATACACCTTCCTTTTCTCTATACTTTAGCTTTATACTACTTTAGGACCTGCTATGCTTGAAATGCTTTCCACGGAGTACTTTTAATCAAATATGCCTGCTTTCTTCTTCAGTTCTAGGAAAACTGAATCAGCCCATTCTGTTTATTGTTAGTGTCTCTAATATAAATTACTGGGGCTGAAGACAAGCTCACTGGGGGTACACTTGCATAGCACACATGAGGCCCTCCGTTTAATCCTTAAAGTTACAAAAGTAACATGAAATACACTATTGCTTTGACTGTGTTTTATAACTTGGGTTTATATCCATTTAAATATGACTCCTTAAGAAAAATCACTCTGAAAAATTTTAAGAGTAGTTTTCCTTAACTATTAGTTTTGAAGGTTCCCATTAAATTGTCATTACTCTTTAATGGGCATTAAAAACAACTCTGTCACAAAGGAGTAATGAGAAATTGAATGATTCTATGAAACTAACAAGCTTTGGATTGAATTCTCCCAATGTCACACTGTCAGTGTTCCACGCTCCAGTAGCATCAGTCATGGTTTCATATTTTCAGTGTTAAACAGAAATCATCATAGCACAGTGTTGATAAGGCCACTGATAGTTGAATATATTCTGTGTTCACTTCTGTTTAAATAGCATCCATTTGCGACATAATTTCTATGTGCTTTTTATGATTACAATGAGGTTTCTATTAGCTGACATGAAAGGAAATCAACTCCTCTCAAAAGTCACACAAGTCCTGTTAGCTATCAAAACATGGTCATTTCAAAATGTTACTAGTTCACAGGAATTAATAATTCAGATTTTAAAACTGTTTAGTAGCACATAGATTACAGATAAGATATAATTTTGCCCATTCAAGCCAAGAGTTCTCTCCTGTGAATATGCTCACAATAAGAGCTATTCTATGTGTCCAATCTATATTTAAAATACCTTTCTACTAACTAGAACCATGATTTGATTCAGATAGACTTTTAAGGCAAGTTCTGAGGAAATAACTAGCCATATGAACATCCAACAAATGCTTTGTTTACTCTGTATGAGATTTATTCTTCTATAAGGAGAGGTCAGAGAGAACCACTACTTTCTATTTTTGCCCTATTCATTTTTGCTTAGGAGAAAATAACTTGGTGTGAGAGCATTCCCTCAGATGGTCTCCAACTCGATAATATTTGGAGATATTCCCACAAACCACAAAGGTGACCTGCCCAGGCTGTCCTTGTGCTCAAGGTATAATTCCTGCAGTGCTGGCTGCTGTTAAAGACAGCGATTGTTGAGGTTGCTCTCATTAAGCCATTCTGATGACCACAGCTTATCGGGTCCTGTGGTTTTATTGCTGGTTTTGGAGGAAGCATTTGGCAGGAGCATAAGCAAAAATGCAGTCACAAACAAGGCTCTGTTCCAAAGGCCAGCAGGAAGTGCTTGAGATTGGTCCATAAAATGAGCTTTAAAGAATTACTGGGCCATATGTTCCCTCCTGGAGCAACAAAGGTACAGGGGAGGGACAAGGGCCACAAAATGTACTTACAATTTAAGTCCAGGCAATGCTAAGCAATGCGATATCTAATTGTAAAGAGAATACTCTATTTTTTTTTTTTGCAGCTGTCACATATAAGAATAAATGTCAGCTTAATTAAAAAAAGAACTGCGCATTTTTGCCAAGGCCTAAGGATCACACTAAGAGGTTATATTTGGTAGTGCCAACCCCGGACACAGACCAGGACCAGTGGTGTGCCAACTTTTCTAAGCCTGGAAGAGGGTTATGAGTACCCAGCATCCACCAGCTAGGACCAAGAGGACAGCACCTGAAAATCTGGGACTCAGAAAAATATTAATTCACCAGGACAGTGTGTATGCTGGAAGCAGACATGGGGCAGGTGAGCTACTAAAACACTGAATAATAATATTAATTGCATCTTTCATTATTATTCTATATGAAATACTTCACTTTCAAGTTTTAAGCCTTCTATTTTTACCTTTTTTTTTTTCATACATCAAGAACAGCTATGGAGGGCCAGACACTTTGTGAGGACTTAGCTTATTACCACATGAGTGTAAGTACATAATGTCTGCATTTCTTGTGGGAAGTTGGGACATACACATAACACATTTTAATTCCTGTTTCAACTGCTTTCCCTCCCTCTCCTACCCTCTCCAGCTATTCCTTGATCCACTTTCTTTTTTCTTTTTTATTCCAACTCCACAAAAGGAACATAAACATTATGTACTGCAAACATGTACAAAAAACCTGATAAGGACTTTCAATGAACCCCTACAAAACCCTGTTATGCAGATACCAGTGTCATGCAAACTAAGCACCAGAGGACACTGAGGTCCTGAGGAAGTGCTCACAGACTAGAAGGCCTCTAGGGATCACACTCTTCTACACCAGGCTGTGCCTCTTTCTAGGCGTGAAGTGAGGTCTCCCTGTCCCAAGATATTAAATTGACACACTGCTACTGCATGTTTAAAGAAAGGAAGAAATGATTGCTCAATGTCTTTCCAAAGAGTTCTACAAATCTGTTGGTGACAGGAAAGGGTCCTGTGATTTTAGGTATTAGAAATAGTTCTGCTTTTTATGTTTCACTCCTTCAAATCCTCATTTGTGCTTCTTTGTTTGTTTCTTGACACATTTCCAGCCTCACGTCAAGGAAAACACGGAACTCAGCTCCTTTCTTTAGCCTACAGAAATGTATACCACCCTACTGATAAGAAGCATCTCCATACTATTCCTGTGCCTGTACCAGGTTTTCTAATTTAGTATGAAGCAATGCAAACCTCAAAAGCAAGTACTATGTACACAGTACCATAGGAAAGCCCTTTAGCCACTTCTCTTTCTCATTGTTGTTCTCTCTCTTCCACAGCCTCTCACTTTCATCCTCTTTTTCAGTTGCACGAGAAAAACAATCCTCCCAGTTTCCTCTGCAAAAGTAGTTCAGCTATTGTGGCTCTTAATACTACTCAGAAATTAACTCACAGAGGGTCATAAGTAAAGCAAATAAAGTTTAATCCAAACATTAATGCTCTACAATATGTATGATGCCACAAGACTATACTGCCCTCCCTCATGCTTCTACCAGAGATGACACAGTCTGTCCCACACCAGAGACATCGCCTAGTTTATTTCTTTATGCCTGAGAAGCAATTTCAGTTATTTATCTCTTGGATGACATTAGATCTGATGCTAAACCTTTAAGATTTATTTTCCCTTGCTTCCTGCTTTCCAGCAATCAAATACTGTTTTCCTCCTTTGAGAACCCTTCTGAAGAAGCTTCAGCGCTGAGGCTTGCACTGGAGTAAACAGGACTCCGGAGCACTTGTTCACCTTCACAATGCAAGTCCCAGGTTGAAGGTTTGCGCTTTGTTTTGGCCTAAGGCAAAAACATTTTGCTGGGCAAGGGAATGCAGATACCTTGCCCAGCAAAACGAACTGGTAAAAGACATGAAGAAAAATTCCCTAGTTCTCAGACTCACTGATACCCCAGAAATAATATGTGCAACTTTCACATTCAAAGGAATCTTCATTAATCTCAAAAGAGCAGAGCAGGCTTACTCTGAAAGCATGTCTCTCCACATTTCTGTCTTTAGACACGAACACTGAAAAGCACCAAATTTGTCCCCGTTACTATTTTTTGTGTGGTTTTAATCAAGGAGAGGGTCTCAGATCTATTGATTTCCCCAGGCTTTTATTAAGTGGCATATAAAAATATCTCTACTTAGGATAGTTTAATTTTCTGCTACTGTTTTCTGGATGCTATGCACTCAGTGCTCACAATATTATTGTGTTTCCTAGCATAACTCAGTAACATAACATGACATAACCTAATAAAGCACAATGCGACTGTCAAACCCTATAAAAGAAACAATTGCTAAATCTCGATATTAGACATAAATTTAGAATGCTAATAGCCACATAGGAAGTAAAACACTATTTTAAAAGAGTCTGATGTCAAATCCACTTATAATCTCAGTTAGAACTCTTCCTTTTTAATAAAAAACATTTTTATAAAAATTCATAAATAGAGAGTAAGTGAATTGTATCTTGGTTTCTTGGGAATGCTCAATTCACTGAGAACAATTTTCTTACGGCGTTCAAAATAGGAAAATGGAAGGCAAGAGTTGATACCTCCTTTCCTATGAGTTCATTATCTACATATTTGTAGAGATAGGCATCTAATAAATAGAACAATTAACTGAATATGAAAGATCTAATTGCTGTATTACATACATAGGGTTGGATATGATTTTCTATGGTGGACTCCCTTTTCTGACAAAATGACATCTATAACCAAGAGAAAAAAAAGAAAAAGAAAAAGAAAAACAAGTACTTAAGCACTACAGCCAGGCTGTGTCCGAACTCGCACATTGATTTTGGATACTTCCTATAGTTAAAGGTGGAGGAGAGAAACAGAAAAATGATGGAATAATGTAATTTAGATCACACAGGACTGCTTGAGATTCCAGATTACTTAAGCAAAACATTAGAATTCTTTGGTGTTTCAGAAATGAAAACAAATAATATAGTCACACAAAATATATTAAACAAACAATTAATGACTTTCAAAAAGGTTTAATAGGTTTAGGGTCAAAGAATGTGTATTCACATGTGAATTTTGACTTGCATGAATGCTGCTGCTGGCAGATTAGTCTCTTTCTATTTCAGTTTCCTCTACTTATTAAAGTGAAGCAAAACAACTCACCATAGTTCCTGCTTCAAAGAAATTATACTATGCTGTATGTAAAATGCATAAAAGTACTAAGCATAGAATAAAGAATGTGAAGGGCTTTAAGTCTATTATTAATGACATAACCACATATTGCCAAAATTAGTATGTTTAGAATTATTAAATGATTTTTTCTTGACTTTTACCTCTTTCTGAAGATGTAACTATGCATGTTCTTTTGAAAACTGAGTTTGCCTTCTTTTTCTGCCTGTCCAGTAGCTAGCCTATGTGCTTGGGCATAAATGGGAAGAGCTGAAAGTCAAAAGGATCTGAGTTGTACTCCAAGCACTGCCACATCATGTTGTGTTTTATTTCAGAGAATGTTTCACCAACTTGACACAAGTTGTTAGATTGAGGTTCACTGAATCCCATGGCCCAGAAAGCTATCCATCCCAGCTGGAGGCAGCAGTGACCTCCTGGCTTAGAGTCCGAACAGCGAGAAAAATCCTAGGTTGCACTGCTTCTTTGTGGTCCTGGATTGTGCCTTTTGGCAAACGTTCATTTTCTCATCTTATGTTCTTCAAGGAGGACAGTGCCACTAACTCTTAAGTCAATAATCTATGGAGAGATTTCTCAAGGCTATTTGTGCATCCTCTGATGAATGAATGATATAGATATCACTCAAGTGCACAAAGTGGAGTATCAAAAGAGACCAAATCCTCAGGTGAGCAAGGATGCGCTGTAGCATGTGGTTGGGAAGATGCAGACTCAGCTGAGTGTGTGTCACGGTTTATGTCGGTGGCCCCCAGGCCTCATGTATTTGCATTGTGCATTTGTGATTGATTCATTGTCTAGCGCTTGGATTGGTGGTGTCAGTGCTACACCCTCCTAGGGGGTGGAGCCAGGATGTGATGTAATGGCAGGAAGAAGGTGTGTCTCTCTCTTGCCGGTTTCTGCTTTGCTGTTTGCAGCCACATGAACTGTGGCCCCACCATGCCACCCTGCCTTGGAGCCAACTGAGTATGGACTGAAACCTCCAAAAACTGTAAGAAATAAACCTTTCCTTTCTCA
>PVJX010047299.1:0-11914 GCA_004027295.1 Dolichotis patagonum
TAGTGTATCAGGATTTAAAAGCCACATTATTCATATCACTCTGTTTAGTTTGATTTTACTATGTTCCAGTCTGTCTACTTGTACTAGATTTGAAAGCACAGACAGCTATCCCAAAAATATCAGGATATACTATAGTAACTATCCTTAATTTTCTATTAACTTAAACTGAAGCCCTGTATTACTTACACTGTCTTACTACAATTGATCTTATTTGAATCTGGTCTGTTAGATCATGGTTTTGTCTTGACTGATTATATTTGAATCTGGTATGCTTGAAAGTATCAAGTCTGAGGGTAGAGGCAACAGCTCTGAAGATGACAAGACTGAACAGGATACACATTGAGGTTTGATTATTAACTGCTTTTGAAGTCATATAATGTCTCCAATGTTTTGTTTTTGTTAATGTTGCTATGTACTGCTATGTTCAATTGTACTATGCCTGATAATATAGACAATTCTATTGAAAATAACAAGAGACATCATAGTAACTACTGTAGATCACTTAGTATTGTGGTTCTATTGACTTTTTCATTTCATCTCTTTGTAGAAATTTGTTTTGTTGTCTTGTTTTGATTTGTTTTTCCCTTCTATACAGAAACAATAGGTATACATGTAGAGATTCATGCATGCATAGAACTTCTAAACAGTTTACAAGAATCGATTATTGTTATTGTAAGAAAGAGAGGAAAGTAAAGCACTCTAAATGATATAACTGCATGTAGATTTAAGTGTATAGGATTGAGAACCACATTACTAAGTTTTTGGATAGGTGAACTTAACTGCAGTCTCACTACTTGAATGTCCACTTTGTATGCTTTATTTATGTAACTTGAACAACTACTTCTAAGAGGAAAATATCAACTATTGATTTCTTACTGTTTTTTCTTTTTTTTGAAATTAGGTATTATTTCTACCCTCTTTCTGTTATGTTTTTTTCTTTAAATAAAAAAAGAAGATCACATATGTTTATGTGCTTCTTATTATTTAACCAAAAATATATGGACAATGTCAGCATTATCCAATGTTGGTAGGAATATTATCCAAAAGAAAAATTGGGATGTAACTCTTAAAAGAACAAAGAATTAATGCATTGTTGTTAGAAGGAAAAGAAATGCTTACTATGAGAGTTTTAATAATTAGCCAGTATTGAATAATATGATGAAAATATTAAAATGGTCTTTTATTGTTGATTACTTAGATTGTCTCTAGTGATTCATTATTGTAAATAAAATTTTAAATAATTTTCTTGAAAATACAGAGGAAAGTAAGTACAGATAATAATACAATTTTAAGGAAAAGATTATCCCTGTGTTTTAGAAAGGCTGTGATGAATTTAACATAGCTACACTCAATTATTCTTTCTACCATCATAGTATTGAGAATATATTATGGGTTAGATACTATTGTTAGAGTTATGCTGGAGATCAAAAGAGAATATATTTCTTTTTTTCAAGATGTACATAAAGTATATCTATAGAGAGACAGACTTTGGGGAGAGGCTGAGCTGAAGATTGAACACACATTCAAGGCCAGGGCAAGGCCAACCCCAAAAGCACAGAGCTCCAACATCCATTATACATTTTGGTCCTTATTTACATTTTCAGCTTGTCATACCAGAGAAACAATGAGGTATTTACAAGTGTTTCTGATTTATTTCATTATAGAAAATGACCTCAAGCTGCATCTGTTTAGCCAGAAATGTCTAAAGCTTATCCTTCCTTACAGCAAAGTAGTACTCCGTTATATAAATATATGTACTATATCTTAATCCATTCATCAGTTGATGGGCATTTGAGCTGTTTTCAAGATTTAGCTATTATTAACTGTACTGCTACAAACATGGATGTGCATATAGTGCTGTTTATGATGTTTTTAATTCTTTCAGGAAGATGCCAAGAAGGGAAATAGCTGGGTCAAATGGAGTCTCTAACTTTATGACAGATTGTGTATTAATACCACATTTTACTTATCTATTCATCTGTTAATAGACATATATACTATATCCAAGATTTATCTCTTATAAATTGTGTTGCTGTAAACATGGTTATGCATGTATCCCTGTAATATGATAATTTTAACTTTTAGAGGAAGATATCTAGAAACACTAGGTCCTCATTGATTTACAAAGTCAAGAACCACTTTTTTATTTTGCTTGAAGTTTAACAAAGCTTCTTGAATATGTAGTACTACTTCCTATTTTGTGAAATCCCTGGTCATTACATCTTCAAATATAACATTTGTATCTTTTTCTATCCTCATTTATACAAGGAACTTAATTACAGATATCTTAGACCTTTCAACATTTTCTCAATGTTTTATACATGTTTTTGTCTTTCTGTTATATTATTTCTCTATACTTTGGGATTATACTATTGTTTGTTTCATTTTTAGGTTTACTAATGATTTATATTGTATTTATCTGTTCTTAAACTTTTAAAAGTCAGGTGTCATGGTGCACATCTGCAATTCCAACACTCATGAGGCTGAGGGAGGATTGCAGAGAGTTCAAGGACAGGCTATACCACAAAGTGAGACCCTGTCTCAAGACCAAAAAAAAAAAACTTTTAAAACACATTTTGAACTTTACATATTTCTCTTTTTTTGCTTTTAAAGTTCTATTGATCATATTTTAAAATTTTTGTTTTCTTTTAGCAGTTTAAAGATAGAATTCCATTGTCTACTAACTTCCTTAGATTCAATTGAAAAGTCTATTATGATTATTGATTTTTTGAAAGAAATATATATTTTACAGGCTTTCATGTTTCCACTTCTTTTTTTTAAAGCACTTCAGTTATTATATGTCTATGTATGGTTTTCTTTGTAATATCATACATATGTTTTATAAATTATCTTTAGCCTATAGGTTCACATTCTTCATCAGTTTTGTGAAATTCTCAGCCATTGTATCTTCAAATATTTCTTCATCTCCATCATTGCTTCCCTTTTGGAGTTCTAAATACAAGCATTTAGTTTGTCTCCTATATATCTAGTATGATGTATTCTGTTCTTTCCAATATTTTCTCTTTGTGATTCTGATTGGGTATCTCCCATGTTTTTGAAAAATTATGACAATTACTTCTACAATGTAAATACCTTAGTGAAGTTTAATGGCTTCAAAAGCAACTAACAAAATTTGTTTGATCATAATTCTGTGGATCAACAATTTGGCTGAAATGAGCTGAATGGCTTATTGATTGGCCTCATCTTTGATTCTCTTGTCTTGATAGTGGCCTCTCAGTTGGAAGTAGATGACCCAAGAGGGGATTAGACATATATTTAGTGCATAGTGTTAGTTTTAGTGTGAGCATCTCCATTCTCCTCTAGCTGACCTAGCATCATCTAGTAAGTTTTGGTAGACATAACAATATGGATGCATTGGATTATTGTTTTAAGAAAAATGACTCTTTGAGTCTTATGCTTCACAACTTCAGTTCTGCAATAACTTGTTTATTAAAACAAGTCACAAAACCAGCCTATAGTCAGATGATGAGAAAATAGATTCTACCTTTCAATGGAAGAGAGTCAGTGAAGGACATATTGCAAAGGAAATACAGAATCTATGTAACTGACATGAAATATCATAAATATCTATAGCTTATTCTCAGACAAGGCAAATGTCTGCAGGCATTTGCAGAAAATATCTGGTCAGAAACAACGTATCAAGGAAAGAAAGATTTTTTTTTTGTACTCTAACTTAATTGGTCTTTATTTATTCCACAGTATTTTTCAAAATACAGTTTTTTGGGTTGAGAGTATGGATTGGCAGTGCAGCACTTGCCTAATGTGAATGAAGACTTAGGTTTGATCCCCAGCACTGCAAAAACAAACAAATAAAATATAAACATATATACAGTTTTTGTAATACTTTTGTGGCTTTTGCTAGAAGTTTTAGTCATCTTTTTATCTACTTCTATCTATAATAGCAGGAAGTATTATAGCAAAATGGTGCTTAAAAAACTGAAAATCTGCAATACTATTAAGTGTTGTTTTTTTCTAATTAGATAATTAAATAAAAATAATTGATGGGCCACTAGGATCCAGGTGAATAATGCAGGAAGACACAGCCTGGCCTCTTCCATTGTGGCAGCCACGATCCATGTATAAAGCACTATGGGAAGGCCAGTGGGAATTTCAGCTACACAGCAAGGCATGTAGCCAGTGAGCACAGGATGGGCAGGTGGGACTAGTGACATGAAATTATCAGAAGCAACAGTAATAATATGACCCCACAGGTAGTTAGGTGAATCAGTGTTGTGCTTGGGGAGGAACATACACAAAAGAGAAGCAGGTGGGTGGGGTTCCTCTTCTCTCTCTCTCTCTCTCTTTCTCTCTCTCTTCTTGTCTTTTTTTCTTTTTTCTAAATGGCTGGGGAGAGCTTTACTCACAAAAAACTGATCCTATCCCCCAAATCCAGAGACCACGTTCAGATAATTCCTTGCTCACTCCTTCATTCTTTCTCTTGTGTCATCTTGTATAGTTTTCCAAAACTTGTATGATCACATTTTTTTCTCCAGCCTGGCCTCTACTTTATTTTCAATCATCTTGTTTTGTCTACTATCTTTCTTAAGTTTCTCCACTAAGGGGTAGAACCACTTTACCAGTGGGAAATATTTTGTATACAAGATTCCAATAATGACTGTTTCTGTAATATAATTGTAGTCTTGCTCCTATGATTAAAGGTACAAAACTATTACAGTTTGTCAGTTTCTAAACTGTGCTTAATACTATCATTATTGTTAACTATACCATTTTAGCTAGAATGTCATATCTGTTGTAATCAGTTGGCCTCACTTCTGTAAAAATACTGGGAACTTCTTGGGTAAAAATCTCACAATAACCCAGCAGCAAAGGAATAGGCACTAAGCCAAACAGATACTAGCATCTCACTTTTAATTAATTGATAAGATAGGATCTTGGGACAGATGCAAACTAAGAACCTTCTACACACAGATGATATGCTATAGAAGAAACCATTCCTAGAGAGGCTTTGATATTAGTGATAAAACTACTTACTACAAAAACCTACAAGGCTCAAAGCACACACAAAAAAGTTTTGAAATAAAAAAGGACAAAAAGCAAAATACAACCTCAGACTCCAGCACACTTAATAATAAGTCTAGAAGATAATGAGATAGAGAAAAATGGGACACACACCTCGTATTTCTGAAATGAGAACAACTGAAGTAAAGAAACAAATCCACAAGGCTATAGAGAAAATCAGATCAGAATCTCTCAGGAAAAAAAAAATTGAACATTTAGAAAAAAATTGCTCAACATATCTAGAATAGAGATAGATTTAATAGATTTAAAAGTATGTGATGATAGGAAGAGGATGGAAACTGTTAATGATCAATATGGGAAAGAAATACAATGCATGAAACATTTAAATGGATATATAGGAAATTAAAAATTCAACGGAAAGCTGGCAAAACCACTTGAGTGAAACAAAAGACAGATTTTCAGACTTTGAAGACAGGATCAGTTAGTCTTGAACAGAAAGATCTCTGGAAAAATCTAAGTATCCCAGGAAATAACAATTCAACAGCTGCAAAATGACACAAAGAAAAATAATATAAGAATATTTGGTGTCAATGAAAAAGCAAGAGTCAATACAAATGACATTAAAAAATCTATTCTCACAAGTAATAATAGAAAATGTCCCACGCATGGCAAAAGAATCTGACATAGATAAATGGGCATATAGAACTCCACTTAACTGTAACCATAAAATAAATCTACACCCAGACATATAATAATCAAGATCCCAGGAATACAGCACAAGAACCCAATATTAAATCTGTTAAAGAAAAAACAAAACAAAACAAAACAAAACAAAAATAAAAACACCACTGCCTATCAGAATTACGGCAGAATCCTTAACACAAGTCCTCAAGTCAAGAATAGCTTGAAGTATTTAAAATCATGAAAGAAAACAACTTCCAACCTAGACTGATGTACTCTGAAAAACTATCTTTCAAAATTAATGGAGAAATAAAACATTTAAATGACAAGGAACAACTGATGAAATTCATGCTATCAAACCAACACTACAAAGGGTACATAAAAATACTCTAGACAGAGATAAAAATTACCACAATTCCAAGAATAAGAGCAGAAAGAAATCACCAGGCAGGGCAAGCAATTAAATAGAGGTGAAAGGAAGGGAATAAACAACAAGAAAATAATATGACAAAGATAAACTAATACATATCAGTTATAACCATCAATGTAAATGGTCTCAATTCACCAATCAAAAGAAACATACTGGCAGAATGAACCAAGAAACAAAATCTAACAGTATGCTGTACACAAGACACATATTTAACTCCAAAATAAACTCATAGACTGAAAAGCAAAGGTTGGAAAACAATGTTCTGTGCAACAGGATCCCAGAAAAAATCAAGAGCTTTTATTCGGTTTGCAGAGGATGTGAACTTCAAACCAAGAATTATTAAGAGCGATGAGGTTCACTAGATGCTTGTTAGAGGAAAACTTCAAGAGGAGGAGATAACAATCATAAATCTATATGCACCAAATATGGGAGGACACACCCATATAAGACAAATATTAATAGACTTGAAAAATAAAACAAGCAGAAGCACAATTGTAACAGAAGACCTTAATACCTCACTGTGACCAATCTCCAGGATCAGCCACTCCCTATAGTTAGAAGATGCTGACACAACTACAAGCATACTCAGCCACCTTATCTTTGTCAAAGGGGCTAAACATATGCACTGGAGGAAAGATTACCTCTTTAATAAATGGTCCTGGAACAACTGGACCTCTACATGCCAAAGACTAAAACTAGCCCCATGTCTATCACCACTTACTAAAATAAAGTCAAAATGGATCAGTGATCTAAATATTAAAAGAAACCTGAAAGATACTCTAGATAGAGGTAAAAATGAAGACAACCCCAAGAACAAGACAAAGAAACCTCCAGGCAAGGAAATCAGTTTCACAGAGGAGAAAAGCAGGGAACCAACAGCAAAAAAATAACATGACAAAGATTAGCCAATACATACCAGTTATATCAATGTGAATGGCCTCAATTCCCCAATTCAAAGAAACAGATGGCAGAATGGAGCAAGAAACAAGACACAACAGTATGCTGTATATAAGAAATATGTTTAACACAGAAATAAACTCATAGTATGAAAGTCAAAGGGTTGAAAACAATACTCCATGCAGCAGGAATCCAGAAAAAAGCAAGGGTTGTTATTCTGTTTGTAAACAATGTGAATTTCAAACCAAAAATGATCAGTAGACACAATGAGCCTCACTACTTATTTGCTAAGGGAAGATTTCAAGTGAAATAGATAACAATCATAAATATACATGCACCAAATATGGGAGAACTCAACTGTATAATACAAATATTAATAGACATGAAAAATCAAATAAGCAGAACACAATTGTAAAAGGGAAACTTAATACTCCATTGTCACAAAGAGATAGATCAACTAGACAAAAAGTCAGCAAAGAAATAACATAACTGAATCAAACATGTGAACAAATGATGTTGATAGACATTTACAGAGTTTTCCTCCCAACAAAATCAGAATACACATTTTTTTAGGTGCACATGAGATTTACTCTAAAATAGGCCATATTCTAGCCCATAGAACATGCATAAGTAAATTTAAAGGAATTGAAATTATCTCGTGCACATTATCTGATTGTGATGTAATGAAATTGGAAAAACTTCACAAACACATTGACTAACAACCTCCTGAACAACCAATAGGTCACAGATGAAATTAAAGGAGAAATGAAACAATATCTATAATCAAATGAAATGGCAGATACAACATACCAGATCATGTGGGTCACAATGGAAGCAGTCCTAGAGGGAAATACACAGCAATGAATTCTCATATCAGGAAAATAAAACAAACACAAATGAACAACCTGAATGCTATACCTCAAGCTTCTAGAAAAAGGTCAAATTAACCCCAAAGTTCATAAAAGGAAATTATAAAGTTTAGTGCAGAAATTAATGCAATTGAGACTAAGAAAACAATACAAAGAATTAAAGAATCAAAGTGATGATTCTTTGAAACACTAAACAAATTGATAAACTCCTAGCTAACCTTATCAAGCAAAGGAAAGAAAAACTCAAATTCATGCAATGAGAAATGAAAAGGATGAAATAACTTCAGCTCCTATGGAAATTCAGAAGATCATTAATACTTGCTTCAAAAATCTTTACCTGCATAGGATGAGAAACACAGGAAAAATGGACAAGCTACTAGAAGTGAATGAATTTCCAAAGCTGAATCAAGAACATATACAAATTTTGGAATAACCCAGTATCAGCTAATGAAGTTGAAAACATAATTAAATCTTACCAGTAAAGAAAACTTAGGTCATGATGGATTCAGAGCTGAATTCTACAAGAAATTTAGAGATTTACTACCAATACTCCTCAGATTATTTAGTGAAAATGAAAGGAAAACAACTCTCCTTAACTCATTCCTGGAGGCAGTATCATGCTGATTCTCAAACCAGAGAAAGACCCCACCAAAGACAGCACTAAAGGCCAATCTCTAAAATGAGCATAGTTAAAAAAAATCCTCAGTAAAATTCTAGCAAACAGACTGCAGCAAATCATCATGAAAATTACACATCATGACAAAATCAGCTGCATCCCAGGAATACAGGAATGTTTCAACATATACAAGTCAGTAAATGTGTATCAATAGAGCCGAAGACAAAAATCACACAATCATCCCAATTCATGCAGAAAAAGCTTTTGATAAAGTCCAAACCATATTCATGATAAAAAAAACCCTACAGAAAATTGTAATAGTCTTCATCTCAATATGATAAAAGCCATCTATGACAAACCAACAGACAACATCATACTAAATGGACAAAAACTGAACGCTTTCACTCTAAAAACTAAAATAAGACAAGGATGTCCACTGTAATTACTTTTTTTAAATATAGTTCTGGAAATGTTAGCCAGAGGAATTAGACAACAAAGAGAAATAAAATGAATAAGGATAAGAAATGAACAAGTTAAATTAGCATTATTTGCTGATGATACAATACCCTTCATAGAGACTCCAAAAACTCTACCAAAAGATTACTGGAGTGAATAAGCAAATTCAATAGTGTAACAATACAAAGTCAACATTCAAAATCAATAGGATTCTGATACACAACCTATCAATTCACTGAGAGAGAAATAAGGGAAACAACACCTTTCAGAATAGGATCCAAAAAATGAAATGCTTAGGAATCAATCTAATAAAGAAGGTATCTAGACATTGAAAATTATAGTACTCTGAAAAGAAAATTAAGAGGATATCAGAAAAAGGAAATATATCTCTTGCATATCATAGCAAGAACCAACATAGTGAACATGGCCATAATAAAAAAATTATTATACAGATTTAATGCAATCCTGATCAACTTACTATCAGTATACCTCACAAATCTAGAGAAAATATTCCCAAAATTCACTTGGAAATGAAAGAGATCTAGAATAACAGGCAATCCTGGGCAAGAAATGCCAGGCAGGAAACATCACAATTCTTGACTTGAAATTATACTACAAAGCTACTGTGGTAAAATCAGCATGGTACTAGCAACAAAAGACCTGAGGATCAATGGATTTGAAGATGCAGACAAAACTAAAAAAACACTCAGTCACCTTATCTTTGCCAAAGGAGTTAAACATGTTCACTGGAACAAAGATAGCCTCTTTAACAAATGGTGCTGGAAAAATTGGCTTTCCACATGCGAAAGACTAAAGCTAGATCTATGTCTATGATCTTGCACTAAGCTAAAGTCAAAGTAGATCAAATATTTAAATATTAAAACAGAAACACTAAATATTTTGGTAGATAAATTAGGTAGACATCTTGAAGACATAGGGGTAAGCAGAGAGTTCATGAACAAAACACGAACTGCATGAGAAGTACTTCAAAGAGTCAACTACTAGGATCTCAAAAAAAAAGATCACTTACAGAGTGAAAAGAAAACCCATAGAGTGGGTAAAAATATTTAGCCAACTGCCCTTGAAAAAAAGACTTCTATCTAGAACACATAAAGCATTGAAAAAACTCAGAACCCCTAAATTCAAAGATCTAATCCAAAAGTGAGTATCTGAGATGAATAAACACTTCTTTGATGAAGAAACACAAATGTCAAATAAATATATGAAAAAACGTTCAACATCACTGGTCATTTGAGGAGTGCAATTTAAGAAAACACTGTGATTCCATCTCATCCCAGAAAGAATGACTATCATTAAGAAATCAACCAATGCTGAAGAATCTGTGGGGATAAAAGAATCTTTCTTCACTGTTTGTGGTATTGTAGACTGGCCCAGACCCATTGGAAACCATTGTGAAGATTCCTCAAAAAACAAGGATTAGAGGTCTCATTCAAACCAGCTATTCCTCTGGATATCTTCCCAGAAGAATTAAAAACATCATACCACAGTTATATATGTGTACCCATGTTTATAGCAGCATAATTTGTAATACCTAAATCTTAGAAACAACCCAAATTCCCATCAACTGAGAAATTGTTAAAAAAAAACAGAGGGGGTTAGCTCAGTGGCATAAGTGTCTGCTTGGCAAATGTGAGGTCATGAGTTCAACCCTTGTTACAAAAAAAAATTGGTATTTTTATGCAATAGAGTACTACTCAGCCATAAAGAAAGATAAGCTTGAGACTTTTGTAGGTAAGTGAATGCAGGTTGAGATAATACTCATAAGTGAAAAGAAATCAAACTCACATTTGTAAACATCATATTGTCTGCTTTGTGTGAGTAACTAAATAGTAAATAAATAGTAAATAAATTCTGAAATCTGTAACAGATATTGTTGAATAGGAAGAAACCTTTTCAAAGGAGACTTGAACTAGGATGTGTGAAAGGGGAAAGGACAGTTGGGAAAAGGGAAAAAATGCAAGTCAATTATAATATTAGTGTCTCTTATTCATCAAAAAGAAGGTTCATGCTAATATCAATTGGAGAAATTTTTATGCCTGTATCCTGTATTGAGCAACTACTTAACATGTAATGTATTAACTATTATTATTCTCCTTTTATTTTGTCATGAAATTTTGTTTTACTTTTTTTTCCCAAAAAAATACTTATTATCGTTGGAGAAAAGGAAAACAATAGGTTAAATTATTTTTAACCAACTTTATATGCATTCTGACTTCATCACTCTTAAGCAAACACTCTAAGAAAATTGCCCTGTTTCTGTTAATTTGTTCATGCTTTTTCACAAGCTTTATGATTTAGCTTGGATTGCTCTAACTGCTAAAGAAAGCAGTCTTCACAGAAAAAGTAGGTAATAATAATTTATATAAATCAGGAGAGAAGATGGTAGCAGGCACACTTAAATTCTCATGTTTGCATGAAAATGCACTAATAATTTTTCATTTTTGCCCAAGTAAAACACAAAATTGCTTCTACTTTTACAAAATTCATTATATATAAGAATAAAGAAAACTAACTGAAAGAATTTTTTTAGTATAACACAGACTGCCAAGATTGCAAATTTTCCTTGAATTTGCTAAGTAATTTATTGAGTGGTTCCCATGGCTTTTCTACAGTTGTTATTCATTCATTTTACAATGATTTTTACACTGTTGTGTCTAGCATAAAACATGGAATTAAGACATAAAATAAAATTTAATTTCATCATATTTGCTGATTGTTAAATCATTTTCTCTCAGTTCCAAAGCTACTTTTCTATAATTATCTTTGTGCTACTATAGCTGGAACTCTGCAAATCCCATTTCTGCTTTTTGAGTTGAGTTTCTGTTCCACTTTTACAGTGGAATTCTAAAGGAATACTGGGAGCCCGGAAAAGGGAAACTCAACCTGGCCTTCTCTGGTTTCCTTCCTGCTGTATCTGGGCAATGTTTTTATTTGCTTGTTTTT
>PVJX010047300.1:0-11572 GCA_004027295.1 Dolichotis patagonum
TCTCTCTCAGAGTGGGTCCCTCTCCTGCTACCTACCAGTCTGCCACCTTTTCTGTGTCCTCCGAGCTCAGTCTTCTTATCAGCCTTTTAAAATCAGTATTTTGGTATTCTGAGCTCAGACTGGACTCTCCCATCAAGTTTGGCTTACAAAGTTCTGGGGCTTCCCTATCTAGCATCTCCAAACCCTTCCAAACTCCTCCTATGAACCAGTTCCAAAGCTTTCTGAATGTCCTGTTCAGGTACACAAGCACATTCTCAGCAATGGCCTTATTTCTCTGGTATCAAAATTGTTCTTATCCATTTTCCTCAACACTGGGGCAAAATGATACCTGTGAGTTAAAGGAGAAAAGGAGAATTTTGGCTTCCATTTCAGAAGTTCCAGTCTTTACATGATTGGCAGCATGTTGGAAGGTCCTGTAAGAGGGAAAGCTGCTCACCTCATGGCACCCAGGAAGCCAAGCGAAGGGAAGAATCAGGATGGGAGAGAAAGCAAGAGCTACCCTGCCCAGTCATGCTTACACTGACCTGATTCTTCTGGCCAAGTTCCATCTCTAACATCACATTTAACTATAAACCCCTGTGATTAAATCACCCTAGAAAAGTCCCACCTATGGGTCCATGAAGCTTTGCAGGACAACCAGGACTTTAAGAAATCTAAATATATTTTCTGATTAAGATGCACTTCTTCCAGAATTAGTTGTTTATCCTCTCTTTTCCATGTAAGGGTGGGCTCCTCCTACCTCTTTTTTTTAATTTTAATTTTAATTTTTAAGACCTAGAGGTTTGCTTTGGAAACCTACTCCTACTTGATCTTTGTTTGTGGTTGCCCTGACTTGATTTCATCTTTATAATAAAATACAACCAGCTGGGGATTAGAGAAGTTTTCATAATATACCTCATTCCAGGCCCAACTTGTCTTTGATATGGACCTAAGAACAAACAATCCCAAGTCTCCCAGAGGGGCTGCTTTAGAACCAAAGCAAAAAGTGAATGAAAGCAGTTCCAAATTAACGTTTATTTATCTTAGATGCATGACCCAGTTCTTCGTTACTCCCTTGTCTAATTTTCTAATTTTGTTTGTATCAGAACTGGTAAACAGGAAGCTAATGGACCTGACATAGTCTGAGAGAGATGATGTGTGTGAGTATGTTTGCGCGTGCGTGTTTCAAAACTATGTTTTGTTTAAAATATTTTGCTTTGCAATTCACATGCTTTCATGAAACATGTACTCTCTAATTTAGTTCTTCTGGTTTAAGGTCCAATATATAACCTATGAGAAAGCAAATTACTGGTCCCTTTAAGCACTCAAACGGAATCTCTGCCCAGAGCTCCAGGTGCTTTCTATATGTGCTAGCATTTGAGAGCCACAACTTTCCTTTGCTCAGTCCTTTACTTTCTACTCGCTGAGGTATATTCAGGCTCTCTTTCATGTTACTTGTAGTCTGTTCATTTTAGGAACCCTGCCTCAAACTCCAGGCCTGAGAGTAATGTTTATTCTGCTAGCTTCGTGCTGTTCACACACTCACCGTGTGTTGACTGTGTTCATCTCCCCTCACACAAAACCAGGCACATGCATAGATATGAATCCAACTAGGAGCCACAGTAAACCAAGCCATGTGACTCCAGCAAGGGGAAAGACTTATTTGAATTTTCTTGAGAAAAGATAGTATCAGAAATTTAGAAGAGGAAAACTCATTTGATAAGACTAATCAGAAGTATAAATGTGAAAGCAAAAGAGTGTGTGGGATCTGAGGGTGGGCAGAAATTTCTGCAACCTGACTAGCCAGATAATTTTATCCAAGTGTAGGTAAATGGTAGGGTACATTATACTCTGAAACTTCAGCTCATATTTATTTTGAAACTGTTTTGCCTCACTGCCCCCCCCAATGCTCATCAACACAAGGTGCAAACTATTATCCTGGTCCCACTCTCACATTCTCTGAAGTGCTGTCACCTCAGCTGCTGCCAGGTTTCAAAGCAACCTTCCACAGGCCATAAGGAGCAACCATTGTTCTTGAAAGACACCTATAATTTAATTAATAAAAAGCTGATTTTTGAAAAGCTTCAAATAGCTAAACATTTCCAGGGAAGATCAAGTGTTTGCTATCTAAGCAATCAAACAAATAGATGAACAGGAAGAAAATGACTCTGGATCTATAACTATTATATTATTAACTAGCAATCTGCATATTTCCCCCCAATTAGTGCCTAGAATGGAATCTCAGTCAGATGAAACCTAATTACTGGTGTATCATTTTGTTGATTAGAAGCCCTACACCAGTCACCCTGCCTGTTTCATTTGCAAACATTCTGCAGCCACCACCTAGGAGGATGGCAGTCATTGCTTCACCAGAAGTCCTTGCTGTAACTAGAACTTCCTACCTACTTAGACAAAATGTTCCCAATCACTCCACTGAGTAAAAACCTCTGTCACACACACGCCTTATTCAGATAGATGATGTGTCTTTTGTGTTGCCTTTTTTTCAGGGACTAGTCTTAGATATGTATGATGAATTACTTTGGGCCAGCTTTTTCAATAGCATAAAGTGTGAAGGAAGTGAGTATTGCAATTGGCATCCATCAACTTGTTAAACAAACATAAAAATAAGCGAATAAAGCATTACATTGCATGATAGAAGTCCTACCTTCCCCACTACTCTGGGAATAGAACATACATGTGTTATTACTCTGTGATCTAGTGCAGTGTTGGTTCATGCCTGCCGTAAGTAAATGAATACTGGTTTGACTTTCTTTCATTTCATTAAATGTGGAAGAATCCAAATGACCTTCCCTAGAAATACTATATCAGGAATTATATTCATAGCTGTCATATTCATTAAATTTTACAGTGTCTCTGCCTCCATGCAACTCTTGCTACTATGCCTTCAAATTTAGTTCCTCACACACTTTTGAGAAAATCAAAGCTGATGGAGAAACAGAGATATCTTACTTTCCTGCACCTGTCCTGGTGATGTTCTTGATTCATGCCTCCCATTTAGTAATTCACCATGTCTTAGAAACTGTCATAAGTACCTCTGCAAACAACTCCATGCATTGGGGCCATAGACACAAACAGAGAGAAATTCTTGCTGTGGGATAAAGGTTGGGTGGTGTCCAGGGCCTGAGAAATGAACCAGCCCATCTGACACTATGTTTGACCTGTGCATGGACTAAGTCTAGCCACCTGCCCAGCTGGATTTCTGGGCAACTCCCTCAATCCTGTGAATACAGTGGCCCAATTTGAACACCCATAGCACTGTTGTCCTCTGTTGGATTTCTACTGACCTCAGTTTCCCTTAAACATCAGCACATTCTGTCCTTGCTTCTGCTCATTCAACCTTACTTTCTCTCAAACTTCACTCAAACATTATATCACTCAAACATTACTTCTTTGACTGTAACAAATCATCTAAGAGTCACATTAGTTCATCCTCTGTACCTTGTAGACATCCACTCCAAAATCCCTTTAAAGCACTTATCACATTCCATGCCAAGTGCCTCATTTTCTTGCTGTTAAGTCCCTTCATGTATACTATGATCCATTGAAAGCAAGATCTTACCTTTTTCATCCCTGGGATTCCTAGCACTATATACAGTAGCTATAATAGGAGAGAGACTCAAAGTATAATTCTCTGAGATTTAAGTAGATATACGATCAAAAATCTCTAGTTGGCTGTTTCCTAGATGTGCTCAAAAATTTAGTCTTTTGTGTTAGGGTTTTTGTTTTAGTTTATGGGAGAGCTTTCTAAATTGTATCCATTTTCCCTTCATGTTGCTGGTGACCCAATCTGAACACATTTAAGCTTGAAATCATGCATAGATAACTTCTGCTCAAAAAAAGGTGTTCTTTCTGGTAAAGTCATCAGGGAGGGAGAAAGTTTGTGGAATCAAATTTCTTTGAAGGATTTTGCATACATCTTAGATTAGTTCAACAAGAATCTGCATAAAGATTGAAGGACAGATTATTTCTTTATAGTCCCCAAACCATGTTTTAAACTATAGGACTTGAAAGGGATCTTGGAATTTATCTGTTTAACCCACATAATTTTATAGGTAGAAAAATAAAAATCTCTTTATTTGTAATTTTTGTGGATGCTTTTTTAGAGTTATATACAAATATAATATTTTCACCAGCAAACCAGAAAGGCATGCTCCTTAGCAGTAGGGAAAATGAGAAAATACTGTCAAAAATACTGGCTTTGCAGGTTGTAATTTGTAACATTAATTTTAAAGAGATGATCAGGATAAAAGAATAGAGGCAATGAGGAAGGCTGCAAAGTGTTTACTCACTTAAAAAATTACAGTGTCTATCTGGAAAACGACATAGGTATTTTATCAAAGCAAATGTATTTATTTAATAAAATGTGGACTTCCATAGAGAAATATAGATTTTTCTTAACAACAGACCTTAGAGAAGTGACTCATAGCAGTAGAGTGTAGAGCACAATACCTGGAAATCATGCAGGCACACATTCTTGTCATTTTTTTCAAGGCTTTTGGGGATGTAATCATATTTCCTACCTGCAATCTTGTACAGCTTCTGAGACCTGACAGTGTCTCCTTGGAAGGCCTTTTATAGACTGCGCGCAGGAAAGCTCCCTCCCACAGTAGCTAGTATTTACATTATTGCTTCTTTGCCTTTAGACTACTAATGGAAGGTTTTATACACTGAAGGAAATATTTAGTGAGCTTCATTCATATTTTCTGTAACTCTAATCCTGGTACACTGAGGTGTTTCAGGCAAAAACATTTGTGGGTGATTTTTCTTCCTGTCAGGAAAACAGGGAATTCAATGGGAAATAAGAAGCATCTCAAATTACTGCCAACAAAGTGAGGCAGTGGCCCACTTTCCATTAGATTTTATAATTTTCAAGACTTGAGCATTTTGGTTACTGTGACCCGGAGGTGGATCTCAAAATAGTCCATACTCCTCTGAGTTTTGTAAGTAATAAAATCCTCTTCCACAGTGGAAGAAGAACATTTGACTTATGAGAAAGTTACTCTAAAAAGCAGTTTAATGTAGTTTCCAGTACATAAAATAAAGAGAACTAGGAGATTGAAGTATTGATATGCAGGTGATTCCTTATGGAGAACATATAAGAATGAATAGCAATTAACATGTCACGAGTAGGGCTTTCAAAGGACTTTAGCAAAATTTATTCATGTAAGTAAGGTAGATGTTAGCCTAATTTTTATTTATTCCTTTAATTTATTTCACAGGAAAACATTCCTCCATGGAAAGAAAGCAAAGCTTGTACTCTTGGTTTTTACTTCTTGAGCTATTCCTAAACTCAAATCAGTGGCTGTTAATGGGACAAAAGTCTGGGCTTCTATTAGTGACATTATCTAATCTAAACCATGTGTAAGTCAGAGCCACTTGCTGGTGAGTTCCCTGTGTAGTTTCTACTCATTGGTAGAATCTGTTGAACACAGCAGCTTAGATAGTTCATTGAATGTCCCATTTCTGTTTTGAAGTTTCTAACTGCTATGGGTTCACAGTACGGACAGGACTTGTTCTTTGACAAAGGTTACAGAGAGATAACCAGAATAACACTGACACTAGCATCTACCACACTGCTGAGTGCCAACTTCCCTGTAGGGTATCAGTATAAAAGTCTGTTTCCCTGGACTTTGTTGGTCTTTCATTTTTTTCTAATAGACACTGGACTGTGCTTTAGTGTTTGTTGACTGTGACAGATTCTCACTAATGAGCTCACTACCTCCCCCTAAACGGCCCTTTTGCAGCCCTTCCTTTCTTCTCCATTCTTCATGCAAGGAGATGCTCCACGACAGCCATGCCGCAGCTCCTGACCCTTCCTTGATTTAGAGGAACCACAGTCTCCCAGATATTACTCTTCAGGCCCAGGATATTTCCAGCAGTCTGGCAAGTTTGACACTCTAGGACACCATTGCCTGGGTTGGGTCCTGACAAAATCATGACCTGAATAACAGCTCTTAGAAACAAGGCTGATCTCCAGACCTCACACCTCTTTTGCTCCCATACTGTGCTAGGATGAGGCACATGGGACCAGGCATATGGGATCCACCAAGATCAGGAAGGAGGCTCTGATGTTACTGGATTCCACATTGCAAGAAGCATGTAAAGTTCAGTGCAAATCACCCAGGAAATCTGTACCTTTTATTTTTAAATCAGGGGATGAACACTTCAAGTGGTATCAGTGGTAAGGAACATTGTGACTGCGGAAATTTCAGAGGAGGCTTGGAGTGAGGGTTTCTAGTCCTTTCAGTAGATGGTGGAAGAAATTTTATATCAAGTCCTCCTTAGTAAGGACAGAGAACTAAAATGTTAATTTCCTTTTCCCTACATCTACTATTAGTACCTTTCCAGTTGCTTGATAATTGAGTTTGCAGCTTTTATTAGCCTATTTTTATGTTTGCTCATCAAAAGCTTCAAATTTCATAATTGCTGAGGACTGGGACCTGGTGTTTTTAAGCTTCTGAAGTGGAAAAGCTATATAATATTTTCTTTGGACTTAAATGACCAGGTACATGTGAGCTGTTTTGATCCTAAGTTACATATAGTTTGGCTAAAAATAGTGAGTCACTCAAAAACCAAAGGGAAATATAATTTCCATGTCATCTGGCTGAAAAGTTGCTCTCACCTTCCATTTTTCAATCCCCTTTGCAGAATCATGGCTGCCTAGTGTTGGAGCTGAATATGTAATCCCAAAGCAAGGTTTTATTCTAAGAAGCAGATGAATATAGGAAATTTGCACTATAGAAAGTATTAAAGATGAAATCCAATTTGCACAGGATGCTGGCTGCGATTCTTGAAATAAGAGAGGATTTTGGCTCATGGGGTCTGCTCTGCCACACTGCATGCTCTACCTCACGGGGGGAGGTGAGGCTCCTGTGGAAAATTCCCAGCGTCCATGTGATTGGCTGTAAAAATCCTTCGGAATGTATATTGCTCAGAAACACTGATCATTTGCTAATGATCTCCACAGGCAGGACAAAAGTAATCATTTTGCTAGAATGCAGTTAAAGATGTGAAATAAAGCTACACTCAATCTAGATGTGTACATAACTCTCCCATCTTTGAGATTATTTAGTTAAATTAAGAATGTTTTTTTTTGGCTTTGCCTTTGTGAGTGAAGGCAAAACTGGCAAGGATACTCTTTTGAATTCCTTTAAGGTTAAAACGTATATGACACATCCCAATCTTTTCTGTGCCCTTGTGAGCCTAAGGAAGCATTCTATTATATACCTTTTGTCTCCTGATGTAATTCCTTAAACTATTCTTTAAAACTCAATTATAATTATTGATATGTCAACTCAACCCATAATAGCAAAAGACTAAGACTGTCTCCGTGTACAGGGAACAATGGGAATCCAAGTGGGGTTCTCTGGGGGAAATCCTTATCAAGTTTTTGGTTGCTGTAAGGAAGGGTTGCAATCTATCTCAGAATATTTACCAGTGGCGATCATCTTAAAAACCTTTCTGTTTGGAATATGTTGTCAAAATTAATGGAAGTTCATAACACATATTCCTGGAGTTTGGAGTTGTATGTTTAGGAGTAATTGTCCTATGTTAGTCCAGTGACTTCTGAAGGCCAGGGTCCCTTGAAAGGGGTCCATGAAGTAGGCTTGGAAAGCATTGCTCAATGGTGTCATTTTCTAAATCTTTAGAGAAGCAGAAAAAGAATTTTAACAATTCCCCTGGCTCCATGTGTAAGACCATGGGGATTAATGAGGTACAGGAGTTGTGAGGATCCTAGCCAAATAGTGTGATTTCTTCTAACATAGAAAAGAGATGGACCAAGTAAAGTACCACATAAAGACTCAGTACTCAGTACAGCTCTTCTGAGAATCACACATAGGACTCAAGACATCGGTTCAAGAAAACCAACATTTATCATGACCATATGAAATCAGGAAAAAGATACCAGGTATTTCCTTTTTTCACTGAAGAACCTGGAATATAGGAGGTGAAAGAAGAGAGATCTTTAAACAGGTTATGAATATGAAGTATTAAACTGGATTAAATTAAATTCTAAAAACTGAAAGTGATTAGAAAAGTCATAAAATTAAATAAAAAGTTTAATGGGGTAGGAAGAGAGGATTTAAAGGATTATGGTTAATAGCTATGACTTAAAAGAAAAGAGAAGGCTATGTCTTATATTGTCTAGGATATCAGCTCCAAGGAAGGAGATCTCAGTTGGGTCAGTTATGCTTTCTACACTTCTAAAGTAGTATTTGTACACAATGAATGTTTATAAAATGTTTGTGGAATGAATAAATAGGTATTCCTCAGTGAGTTAATGTAATGCCAACTATTTGTAGGACAAATAAATCTAAATAAAATCTGAATATTAAATGTTGTTACTTCTTCATGCTTCCACTGTTTCTGTCTGTAAACTCTGATTATTTTCTCCTTGTTTGAGTTCATGTAGCCAAGCTTATCTCCTTCAGCCCTTGGGTGTTCTCATCATCCCTATGTCTCCATACTTTGGCTTCTCAAATCTACATGGACTGCTTTGAGAGACAGTGGCAACACTTACGCTTCTCCATTTGCAGTTCTGCTCATGTATTTCTTCCAGCTGACTTTCCACACCCATGTTCTTTGCCATCACCCTGTAGGACATGGTCACTCCATGGTGTTCCTGACAAATTCTATTTCTGAATTTGTGATTTACAGAACTTTTGTTGCCTTTGCAAAGTCAGTTTCTTAAAAGGAGAGGCATTTCCTGCCTCATTGGCACATTTTTGGCATGTGTGGACCAGTTCCTTGAGGAAAAAGGTGACATTGTTTATGCACACAGAGTCAAGAACTTGAATTCAGATCACTTCACTGGGATGTAAGCCATGAAGCAGAGAAGCAGGGTTGGGAAAGCAAGAGAGTAAATGGAGGTGTATTGCTAAAAGGCCCCCACTGTGCTTAGCTGGAGTGTAGCCCCACTGGGCACCCTCTGAGGGACTGTCAGATGCACCTTAGAGTTGTCCCACTGGTTAATTCTTGCTACGAGGATCAGGATCTCCTCCCCATCTGTAGATGGTCTATCACCTCTTCCATGCAGCCAGACAGCACTCAAGTACTCAGTCCCAGTTGGTCCCAGTGGGAACTGTTTAATGAATCTTACAGGAAGACCAAGAGATATAGTGTGGGACTGACATCACTACTAAAAAACATGCTAATGGTTGGATGAATAAATAAATCACTCATCTAAAGAAAAACATAAAAGGAGTGATTTATAAAGATAACATAGAACACTCATATTAAGACATGATATATTCCTTGCTTTATAAGTGAAGGATTATAAATGATGTTTTTCCTGAATGATCTTAGAGAAAGTAAGCAGTTAAGGTAGAGAGCTAAGTAATTTTTGGATCAGATACACAAAATGGTAGATTTCTTGTTAGTAGATTTGCCTGTAGCTTTTAGATTCCTATGTGATGGTGATGTTTGTATATAGAAATGAGAACTAGAGTTACCAGCTATTTCATTGCTTATTTAGGAACAACAGTTTGAAAAAGAGGTTGCTTTGCATGAAATTCTATATGAGATGCTAACTCTACTGCTGGTCTCAGCTGGCTCCCTGCTCTGAGCACTGTGCCAAACCAGGCCTTAGTAGTGAAGATAGGAAATATCATCTCTCTGATGCAAGAAACAGTCTTCAAGCCCTTTGTCCCAGGAACTCTTCGATAGGCATGCTCTCTAGGGAAACTCAGTGCAGATGGCCAAGCTCAATACCAGTCCGATGCTGCCTCCCCAGCTAGAGGGTGACCCCTAAATCTCTAAAGAAATTCTGGAGCCACTGATTTCTGGATCTAGTATCCAAGACTCCAGATGTCCTGCAGGGCTTCCCTTCATAAGACTGGTTGGCACCTTGGGTAATGGAATAGGTAGAGATGTTAAAGGGGATGAAGATCTGTGTGTGGGTCCCCTTGCATTTGGAGTTGTGCCTGAACATAGAGTTCTGTGTCTCCTTGTGGTTCAAAGAGTTTTAAAAGCTGAAGAGTTTTAAAAGCGAAGAATGGAATATGTAAAACCTGCTAACAAATCTAGAACCCTGTGTCCATTTTTAGCTTTAAAGAAAAATGGTAATACTTTTAAGTTTGCAGAAAACTTATCAGAACAGAGCAAAAAACTCTCATCTAATCTTTACCCAGAATTATCAAATTTTAACATTTTTCTGTAGTCATTTTCTGCCTCTATGTTTCTCTTCATTTTTTCCCCCTACACAGTAGGTTAGGGGTGGTATGCTCCTTTATTCTCAATACTTTCACATATATTTTATAAAATCAAAGATAATTTCTCATATAAGTGCTAAACTGTTATAAAAATCATGATATTCAATGCTAGATACAATGCTTCTACATAGTCTAAACCTCTAACACAGTTTCATTAATTCTCCCAGTAATATCTTTCATGAAAGATCTTTTTTTTCTTCAGTACAGAAAGATTTAGAAGGATTTAATCCAGGGGTGCTCTACTACTGATCTACATCTCCAACTTTCTTTAAATTTAGAGACAGAGTCTTGTTAAGTTGCCTAGTAGGATCCCAAACTTGAAATCCTTCTGCCTCAGCCTCCCTCAGATCTGGGTTTACAGCAGTGGCTGTAACACTACCGCACTTGGCTTCTGAAACATCTTTTAAACCATAATCCTGATCAGCATGATGTGCTCTTCAGTTGTTGACGTTCTTTGAATTTTAATCTGGGACAGCTGCTCAGCCTTTATTTGTCTTTTGTAATACTGACATTTAGAAAAAGACAGGCGACTTCTGTTTGTCTGTTTTCTTGGTTGTGTGTACACGCCATATATCATGGCCATGACTGCAGCTGCAAAAGGGGCTTGAGAGAAAGCAATTCAGCACAAAAAGCAGATCTAAAATTGGAGCAAAGAAAATATCCAATCCCTTGAAATATCATGACAATGTAACAATACAGGTTCCAGTGAGAAAGTCCATGTCTGAAGTGAAGATTCTCTCAGTTGAAATGGGAGGTTTCAATCCATCGCTTTTTCCTCCAAAAATGTCACCATCTCTTTTCCCAGACAAACTGATATTCTTCTTTTACCATCTTTTGACAGGAATTAAATGAACTCTTGTCCCCATAAATCTCATTTTTCAAAACACGCCTCTCAACAGTCTTGAAATATGAGTATCTCTGGGGCAGTCAGCTGGAATCTTATTTACAGGATAGCTGATAGCTCTCTACTTTTCCACCTCCTGAGAAAGTATATGAAACAGAGGCTGAGTTATTCACATGCATGACTTGTTTATTTGTTTGTTTAGCTCAAATCACTCTGCTTTCTAATATCAGTAGTTACCCATATGAGACATTATAAGTCATTACAGTGAAATGCTGATATCCTAAATTCAATTGTTTCAGCAAAATTTTTGTGAAGAGTTCCAAAGTGTTAAGCAGTGCCTACACCTGGGACCCAGAATTGACCATGCAGGTATGTTTCTTACCTTCAAAGAGTTTGTAGTTAAGTGAGAGAAAAAACTTAAGTCTGCAATTATTTTTGATAAGATGTGCTATTATGGAGGTACACCATGATGCTAAAATACAGAAAATGATTTGCTATCCAGATCTCAGGGCTACAA
>PVJX010047301.1:0-11932 GCA_004027295.1 Dolichotis patagonum
CATAAGAACAGAATACTAAAAGCTGTTAGAGAGAAAAGACAGATCACCTATAAAGGAAAATCTTTCAGAATCACAGCAGACTTCTCAACACAAACAATGAAGTCAAGAAGAGCATGGAGTGAAGTATTTCAGATCCTAAAGGAAAACCACTTCCAACCCTGACTGACGTACATGGCAAAACTGTCCTTCAAAATGGATGCAGAGAGCCCTTCACCCCCAGGAAGTCTCCCAGAAAGCAGCATCATGGCCTGTCTGTTTGGGACCTGAACCTCTCGGACCCACAGAGTGACCCGGGCTGTTTGGATCAAAAGTCTGCACAGACCGGCATCTCAGCGTGACTGTTTGGGACTGGTAGGCCCGCCCTTCATCCACAGGGAACTGCCTGGAGACCGGCATCTGGGCCAGGTCTGTTTGGGCCCATAGCCCCGCCCTTCACCCCCAGAAAGTCTCCCAGAAAGCAGCATCATGGCCTGTCTGTTTGGGACCCGAACCTCTCGGACCCGCAGAGTGGCCTGGGCTGTTTTGATTGAAAGTCTGTGCAGACCTCCATCTCAGCGCGACTATTTGGTATGGATAGGCCCGCCCTTCATCCACAGGGAAACTGCCTGGAGACTGGCATCTAGGCAGGTCTGCTTGGGCCCGTAGCCCTGACCTTCACCCCCAGGAAGTCTCCCAGAAAGCAGCATCGCCGCCTGTCTCTTTGGGACCCAAACCTCTCAGACCAGCAGAGTGGCCTGGGCTGTTTGGATTGGGAATATTGTGGAGACGGAGATCTTGGCCAGGTCTGTTTGGGACTGGGAACTTTTCAGAAACCAACATTCTGGCCTGACTCTTTGGAACCTGTAGGCCCACCCTTCACTCTCAGGGAACCTCCTGGAGAACTGCCTGGGACAAAGCACGGTGGCCTGGCCTTCCTGAGATTCCACAGGGTCAGGGGTGACCAAACCCAGCATTCGTCTTACAAATTAGGGAGCCATGGGCCCACATATGGGAGTTAGTACACTGAGAAGAGGCCAAGAGTCTGTGGGGGAGCCACTATCCATCCAGGAACTGAGGGTGTAAGAGGTAATTCACCGCACATGCAGAGAAAGTTTTGGAACACCACTGAAAGTAAGGAAATATAGAAAAATGACAAAAGGAAAGACCAAAAGTCAGGCTCAAACCCTAGCCCTCCGCAAGAAAGCTTAGAAGCCATGCACATAGAAGAAAAAAGAAGCCATACACCTAAAATGTCTGAAATGATATTATAGGGAAATCTATGGAGAAATTCAAATCAGAAAATACTTGCCCAGGTAAAAGAAGAATTGATAAAAATAGTGAAAGAAATAGTGAATGCATCTAGTGAAAACACAGCTGAAAAATTAGAGGAACAAAGCAAACAGATAGAATCCCTGAAAGAATAATATAAGAAACAAACAGAATGCATAAAGCAGATTCAAAGAGATATACAGGAAATCAAAAATTCTATTGAAAGGTGTAAAAACTGCCTCAATGAAAGTGAAGATAGAATTTCAGACCTCAAAGATAAGATTGCAGCCAGTGAGCAGGAAAGACAAGATCTTTTAAAAATAACAAAGAATCAGGAAATAACAATTCAACACCTGCAAGATAATGCAAAGAAAAATAACATAAGGTTAATAGGGATAAATGAAAAAGAAGGGGACAGCCCAAATGATATCAAGAGGATATATACAGAAGTAATAGCTGAAAACTTCCCAAACATGAGAAGAGAAACAGACATCTGGATAAGTGAAGCATATAGAACTCCAAACAGCCATAACCAAAGTAAAACTACAACCAGACACATAATAATCACCATCCCAGAAGTCCAACATAAGAATAGAATACTAAAACCTGTTAGAAAGAAAAGAGAGATCACCTAGAAAGGAAAACATATCAGAATCACAGCAGACTTCTCAACACAAACAATGAAATCAAGAAGACCATGGAGTGAAGTATTTCAGATCCTAAAGGAAAACCACTTCCAACCGAGACTGACATACCCTGCAAAACTGTCCTTCAAAATGGATGGAGAAATAAGATACTTCCATGACAAAGAACAGCTGAAGAACTTCATGAACACCAAACCAACCCTACAAAGAATACTGAAAGACATTCTAGATATACACGGGATAAATCCACCAAGCAAGGCAGACAATTAAACAGAATGGAAAGCTAAAGACACAACAGCAGAAACATAACATGTCAACAATAAACCAATATATAACAGTTACAACCATTAATGTAAATGGCCTCAACTCACCAATCAAAAGAAACAGACTGGCAGAATGGATTAAGAAACAACATCCAACCATATGCTGTCTACAAGAAACCCATCTAACCCAAAAGTACACTCACAGACTGAAAGTCAAGGGATAGAAAACAATACTTCATGCAACAGGAAAACAACAAAAAGCAGGAGTGGCCATCCTGTTGGCAGACAATGTGAATTTCAAACCAAGAATCATCCAAAGAGATAAAGAAGGTCACTACATACTAGTTAGGGGAAAACTTCAAGAGGAAGTGATAACAATCTTAAATATATATGCACCAAATTCCGGAGCACCCAGCTATATAAAGCAAATACTAACGGAAATTAAAAATCAAATAAGCAATAATACAATTATAACAGGAGACTTTAACACACCATTGACCCAAGGGGACAGATCAACTAGACAGAAAATCAGCAAAGACATAACAGAACTGAATCACACCTGTGAACAAATGGACTTGATAGATGTATACAGAATGTTCCATCCAACAACATCAGAATATACCTTCTTCTCAGCAGTACATGGCACATTCTCTAAAATAGACCATATACTAGCCCACTGAACATATTTAACTAAATGCAAAAGAATTCAATTTATCCCATACATGTTATTAGATCATAGTGCTGTGAAACTGGAAGTTAATGATAAAGGAAATTGCAAAAAACCTACAAACACATGGAAACTGAATAATACACCCTTGAGCAATCAGTGGGTCACAGAGGAAATTAAAGAAGAAGTCAAACAATATCTACAAGTAAATGAAAATACAGACACAACTTACCAGATTTTGTGGGATGCAATGAAAGCAGTCCTCAGAAGAAAATTTATTGCATTGAGTTCCCCCATCTAGAAAAATAAAAGCAAGCCAAGCCCTAAGCCAAAAGAAGGGAGGAAATTATAAAGATTAGAGCAGAAATTAATGCAATAGAGATTAAGAAAGCAGTACAAAGGATCAATGAATCAAAGAGTTGGTTCTTTGAAAGAATAAATAAAATTGATAAGCCCCTGGCCAACCTTATTTAAAAAAGGAAATAAAAAACTTAAATTCATGCAATAAGAAATGAAAAAGGTGAAATTAATACAGACTCAGTGGAAATGCAGAAGATCATCAACAACTACTTTGAAAACCTCTACTCTCATAGGTTCAATAACACTGAAGAAATAGACAAATTCCTAAATACATATGAACTACCAAAGCTGGATCAGGAAGATGTAAAACTGCTGAATAACCCAATTTCTATTACTGAAATTGAAAATGTAATTAAGTCCTTGCCTACAAAGAAGAGTCGAGGCCCAGATGGATTCACTGCAGAATTCTACAAGAAATACAAAGAAGACTTCACACCAATACTCCTGAAACTCTTCAATGAAATTGAAAGGGATTAAATTCTTCCTAAATCATTCCTGGAAGCAAATATCACTGTAGTACCAAAACCAGAGAAAGACTCAAATAAAAGAGAACTATAGGCCATTATTTGCAGATGATATGATACTTTACAAAGAAGACCCCCAAAAATCTATTGAAAGACTCCTAGATATAATTAACAAATTCAGCAATGTAGACAGATACAATGTCAATACACAAAAATCAATAGCATTTCTATACACTAACAACAAAAGTACTGAGAGAGCAATGAGAGAAACTACATGCTTTACACTAGCATCCAAAAAAATGAAATACTTAGGAATTAATCTCATGAAAGAAGTAAAAGAGCTATACAGGGAATATTATAATACCCTGAAAAAGGAAATCTAAGAGGACCTCAGAAAATGGAAAGACATACCCTGTTCAGGGATAAGAAGAACTAACATTGTAAAAATGGCCATTCTCCCAAAATTACTATACAGACTCAATCCTATTCCAATCAAAATACCACTAACATACCTCATGGACCTAGAGAAATCACTCCTAAAATTCATCTGGAACCAGAAAAGACTAGAATAGCAAAGGCAATTCTAAGAAACAAAGGCAAGGCAGGAGGCATCACAATCCCCGACTTAAAATTATACTACAAAGCTACAGTGATAAAAGTCAGTATGGTACTGGAATAGAAACAGACCCGAGGATCAGTGGAATAGATTGGAAGATACAACCACAACCGCAAACTCACTCAACCACCTTATCTTTGATAATGGGGCCAAACATGCTCACTGAAAGAATGATAGTCTCTTTAACAAATGGTGCTGGAAAAATTGGCTGTCCATATGCAGCAGACTAAAACTAGACCCATGTCTATCACCATACACTAAACTAAAATCTAAATGGATCAAAGATCTAAATATTAAAACAGAAACACTAAAACTGCTGGAAGACAAAGTAGGTAAAAATCTCAAAGATATAGGGGTAGGAAGAGAATTCATCAACAAGAACCAAAGTACACGGGAAGTACTTTCCAGAATCAATAACTGGGACCACATCTTATTAAAGTTTCTGCATGTCAAAAGATATTTCCAGCTGAGTGAAAAGAAAACCCACAAATTGGGAAAAAATCTTCATGGACAGCGCCTCAGACAAAGGACTTCTGTCTAGAACTTATAAAGAATAAAAAAAATCAGACCCCCGAAATTCAAAGACCCAAGGCAAAAACGGGAATCTGAAATGAATACACAGTTCTCAGATGAAGAAATACGAATGGCAAATAAATATATGAAAAAATGTTCATCATCATTAGTCATGAGAGAAATGCAAATTAAAACCACACTGAGATTCCATCTCACTCCAGAAAGAATGGCCAAGATAGAAAACACTACCAACAAGAAGTGTTGGAGAGTCTGTGGGGAAAAAGGAACTCTTCTTCACTGTTGGTGGGAGTGTAGACTGGTGCAACCACTGTGGAGGTCAGTCTGGGGATTCCTCAAAAAGCTGGGTATGGAAGTCCCACTTGACCCAGCTATTCCGCTTCTAGGCATATTTCCAGAAGACCTGAAAACATCCTACCACAGTGATATATGTGCACCCATGTTTATAGCAGCACAATTTGTAATAGCAGAACTTGGAAACAACCTAAGTGCCCATCAACTGAGGAATGGATAAAAAAGTTGTGGCATTTTTATACAATGCAGTACTACTCAGCTCTAAAGAATGATCACATTGCAGTATTTATAAATAAATGGACACGACTTGATACCATTCTCTTAAGTGAAATAAACCAAACTCACAAGGTTAAATACCATACAATCTCCCTAATATGAGATTTGATAAGAGTATATAAGACTTTATGGTAAGCATGAGTCCCCATCTCACCGCTTCGAAGTCTTTCAAAGTTTTCAATCATCAGTTGGAATTGTTTTATCCTGTTTTGTTTGACTGTATCATACTTGATGATATGAATAGCTGTTTTGAAGAAAACAAAACATTGTGACAGCTATTGCTGATTTAATATCATCCTTCTTAGAAGTCCTACCATGCTTTTTTTTTTATTCTACTACCATTGGTTCTATCACATTGTGTCTTATTGGAATTTGAATATGTGTGATAGCTCAAACAAATTTTTTTATTGTCTCTCAAAAATGAGATATTAAAGTACCTATTGAACATTTTCTGTTATTTGGTTCAGAAAGCCCTGTAATTCTTTCACTCTATGCCTGGCTTTATACTATTCTGTTATTTTTGATATTATTGTATCTGAAACTATGCTCAACTAGAGCAGAGTAAGAGATATGGTGTTAGCTACTGTTGATGTCCAGTTGACTTAATGTAAAGTACTGTGTTGCCTATGTTGTCCTGTTCTGCTCTGTGCTGCCCCCTTTTGTTTTATTTTCTTTCAAAAAAATGGATGGAGAAATAAGATACTTCCATGAGAAAGAACAGCTGAAAAACTTCATGAACACCAAACCAATCCTAAAAAGAATACTGAAAAACATTCTAGATACACATAGGATAAAACCACCAAGCAAGGCAGACAATTAAGTAGAATGGAAAGCTAAAGATACAACAGCAGAAAGATAACATGTCTGTAATAAACCAATATAAAACAGTTATAACAATTAATGTAAATGGCCTCTACTCACCAATCTAAAGAAACAGACTGGCAGAATGGATCAAGGTACAACATGCAACCATATGCTGTCTACAAGAAACCCATCTTATCCAAAAGGAAACCCATAGACTGATAGTCAAAGGATGGAAAACAATACACCATGCAATAGGAAACCAAAAAAAAAGTGGGAGTAGGTATCTTGTTTGCAGACAATGTGAAATTCAAACCAATAGTGATCCAAAGAGATAAAGAATGTCACTACATACTAGTTCAGGGAAAACTTCAAGAGGCAGAGATAACAATCTTAAATATATATGCATCAAATTCCAGAGCGCCCAGCTACACAAAGCAAATATTAACAGAAATGAAAAGTCAAATGAGCAATAACACAATTATAACAGGAGATTTTAACACACAATTGACAAAGAGGGACAGATCAACTAGACAGAAAATCAGCAAAGAAATAACAGAACCGAGTCATACCTGTGAACAAATGGACTTGATAGACATATATACAGTTATCCATCCAACAACATTAGAATATACATTCTTCTCAGCAGTACATGGGACATTCTTTAACATAGACCATATACTAGCCTACAGGACATATTTAAGTAAATGCAAAAGAATTGAAAATATCCCATGCGTGTTATCAGATCATAGTGCCATGAAGTTAGAAATTAATGATACAAGCAACTGCAAAAACCTCATAAACCCATGGAAACTGAGTAAAACTCTCTTGAGGAACCAGTGGGTCACAGAGGAGATTAAAGAAGAAATTAAACAATATCTACAAGCAAATGAAAATACAAACACAACTTACTGGAATTTGTGGGATGCAATGAAAGCAGTCCTGAGAGGAAAATTTATTGCACTGAGTTCACACATCAGGATGACAGAACGAACAGAAATAAACAACCTGATGCAACAATTCAAACATCTGGAAAAAGAAGAGCAAGCCAAGCCCAAAGGCAAAAGAACAGAGGAAATTATAAGGATTACAGCAGAAATTAATGCAATGAAGTCTAAGAAAACAATTCAAAGAATCAATGAATCAAAGAGTTGGTTCTCTGAACGAATAAATAAAATTGATAAGCCCTTGGACTTTTTTAACCTTATTAAACAAAGGAAAGAAAAAACTCAAATTCATGCAAAAGGAATGAAAAATGTGAAATTACTACAGACTCTGTGGAAATACGAAAGACAATCAACACCTATTTCAAAAACCTCTACTCTCATAGTTTTGATAACACTGAAGAAATAGACAGAATCCTAGATACATATGAACTACTAAAGCTGGATCAGGAAGATGTAAAACTGCTGAATAACCCAATTTCTATTACTGAAATTGAAAATGAAATTAAGTCCTTGCCAACAAAGAAGAGCCCAGGCCCAGATGTATTCACTGCAGAATTCTACAAAAAATACAAAGAAGACTTAATGCCGACACTCCTCAAAATTTTCAATGAAATTGAAAAGGAAGCAATTCTACCTAAGCCATTGCTGGAAGCAAATATTACTCTAGTACCAAAACCAGAGAAAGACTCAACTAAAAAAGAGAGCTATAGGCCAATCTCCCTAATGGACATAGATACAAAAATTCTCAATAAAATATTAGCAAACAGGATGCAGCAAATCATCAAAAAGATTATACACTACGACAAAGTGGAATTCATACCAGGAATGCAGAGATGGTTCAACATATGTAAATCAATAAATGTAATTCACCATATCAATAGAACCTAAAGAAAGAACCACATGATCATCTCTATAGATGCAGAAAAAGCTTTTGATAAGGTCCAACAATCATTCATGATAAGAACATTGCAGAGAATGGGAATAGATGGTCTTTACCTCAATAAAGGTCATCTATGACAAACCAACAGCGAGCAACATATTAAATGGCCTAAAATTGAAAGCCTTTACCTTAAAATAAGGCACAAGACAAGGATGTCACCTATCACAACTCCTATTCAACTTAGTACTGGAAATACTAGCCAGAGCATTAGACAAGAGAGAGAAATAAAAGGAGTAAAGGTCGGAAAAGAGGAATTTAGATAATCATTATTTGCAGATGACATGATACTTTATATAGAAGACCCCCAAAACTCCATTGAAAAATTCCTAGATAAAATAAATATATTCAGCAATGTAGCTGGATACAAAGTGAATACTCAAAAATCAATAGCATTCCTATACACTAACAACAAAAATACTGAGAGAGATGTAAGGGAAGCCACACCATTCACACTAGCATCCAAAAAAATGAAATAGTTAGGAATTAATCTCATGAAAGATGTAAAACAGCTAAGCAAGGAAAATTATAATACCTGAAAAAGGAAATTGAAGAAGACCTCAGAAAATGGAAAGACATCCCCTGTTCATGGATAGGAAGAACAAACATTGTGAAAATGGCCATTCACCCAAAATTACTATACAGATTCAATGCAATCCCAATCAAATACCATTAACATACCTCATAGATCTAGAGAGATCACTCCTAAAATTTATCTGGAACCAGAAGAGACCTAGAATAACAAAGGCAATTCTAAGCAGCAAAGGCAAGGCAGGAGGCATCACAATCCCTGATTTGAAATTATACTAAAAGCTACTGTAAAACAATCACCATGTTACTGGAATAAAAATAGCCCTGAAGATCAATGGAATAGATTGGAAGATACAACCACAACCACAAAACCACTCAACCACCTTATCTTTGATAAAGGGGCCAAACATGTTCTCTGGAAGAATGACAGTGTCTTTAACAAATGGTGCTGGAAAAATTGGCTATCCATATGCAGAAGACTAAAACTAGACCCATGCCTAGCACCATGTACTAAACTAAAATATAAATGGATTAAAGATCTCAATCTTAAAACAGAAACACAATCTGTTTTAAGACAAAGTAAGTAAAAACCTCAAAGATATAGGGTTAGGTAGAGAATTCATGAACAAGAATCAAACTGCACGAGATATAATTCCCAGAATCAATATCTGGGACCATATCTCATTAAAGAGTTTGTGCATGTCGAAAGATATTTCCAGCAGAGTGAAAAGAAAACCCACAAATTGAAAAAAAATCTTAATGGGCTCTCCCTCAGACAAAGCACTTCTGTCTAGAACTTATACAGTATTTTAAAAAAATCAGACCCTCGAAATTCAAAGACCCAATCCAAAAATAGGCATCTGAAATGAATACACAGTTCTCAGATGAAGAAATACGAATGGCAAATAAATACATGAAAAAATGTTCATCATCATTAGTCATAAGAGAAATGCAAATTAAAAGTACACTGAGATTCCATCTCACCCCAGAAAGAATGGCCAGGTTAGAAAATACTACCAACAACACGTTCTGGAGAGTCTGTGGGGATAAAGGAACCCTTCTGCACTGTTGGTTGGGGTGTAGACTGGTGCAGCCACTGTGGAGGTCAGTCTGGAGATTCCTCAAAAAGCTTGGATTGGAAGTACCATTTGACTCAGATATTCCACTTCTAGGCATATTCCCAGAGGAACTGAAAACATCATACCACAGTGATATATGTGCACCCATGTTTATAGCAGCACAATTTGTAATAGCCAGATCCTGGAAACAACCTAATTGTCATCAACTGAAGAATGGATAAAAAAGTTGTAGCATTTTTATACAATGGAGTAGTGATCAGCTATAAATAATGATCACATTGAGATATTTATAAATAAAGGGACACGACTTGAGACCATACTCATAAATGAAATAAACCAAACTCACATGTGTAAATACCGTATATTCTCCCTAGTATGAGTGTTATTAAGAGTATATAAGATTTTATAGTAATAATTATTCCCCATTTCATTGCTTTGAAGCCTTTCAATGTTTTCATTCATCAGTTGGAATGGTTTTAATCTGTTTTGTTTGACTTTATTATATGTATGGTATGAATGTCTGTTTTGAAGAAAACAAAACATTATGGCAGCCATTGCTGATTTAATATCATCTTTCTTAAAAGTTCTACCATGCTTCTACTCTGCTATTACCATCAGTTCTATCATGTTGTGTCTTATTGGGATTTTAATATTATGTGATAGTATAAACAATTTTTTTATTCAAAATGAGACATTATAGTAGCCGTTGATCATATTTATTTAGTTCAGAATGCATTGTAATTCTTTCATTCTTTCAATGGTTGTATACGATTTTGTTATGTTTGATATTATTGTATCTGAAACTATGCTCAACTATAGCAGAGAAAGAGATATTTTGACAGCTACAGTTAATGTCTGGTTGTCTTGTTGTAAAGTGTTGTGTTGCTTATGTTGTTCTGTTCTGATCTGCTTAGTTCTGCCCTCTTTTGTTTTATCCTCTTTAAAATAAAAAAGTAATAAACAGTAGGAATAATAAAACCCAAAATGCATAATTGTTACTGTAAAAAAGAGAGCAAAATAAAGTGCTCTAAAGGATATAACTGCATGTATGTTTAAATGTGGAACATAGATGACCATACTACTGATTTTGTTAGATTGTTGAGCAGAACTGTTAATAGTCTCACTGTTTGAGTGTCTACTTTGTATGCTTTAATTTTGTGACCTGAACAACAATTTCAATGGTGACAGTATGTAACTTATCAACTAGTGATTTCTTAGTAATTTTTTTTGTTGCTGTTGTTGTTCTTTTGATTTTTTCCTTTGGAATTCTGTATTGTGGCTACCCTTTTATCTGTTTTGTTTGGTTGGTTTGTTTTCTTTCTAAATGAAATTTAAGAAAAGAAAAGATGACCAGTTACACCAAATATTTAATTTTATTTTAGTTTTCTGTATGTGAACTTTTTTGTTCACAAAGTGTTCTAGACATGCAAAACCAGCCCTTTAGAAGGCTGAGGCACTCCTAGGGAGACAAGCTGCAAAGAAGAGCTGTGACAGCTACCTCCTCACTCCCTCTGCAACATGTGGTTAGGAGTTGAAATATTAAAAACACTTGCTGCAATCAATTCAAAACTCCTTTTGAAGATACACAGACTCAGAGCTGGGTATGCGACCAAAGAGAGCTCAAAGGACCACCTGGAAAGGGAATGGCCCTTCCCTCAAAAAAATCCTTTCTACAATCTTCAGTGAACCTTCAAATATGTGAATGAAGATCTGGACACCTACGGATACATTTCTCAGACTGGTGGGTGAACCTTAAGGTACACAATTGTTTTGTTTGTGTGTCTTAAAGAACTTTATTATTGTCCTTAAATCTATTTTTAAGTACAAAAAAAAGATATCCTGTCAAAACATTTCTCCTCATCCTCCTCCTTGTCATCCTTATCCTTCTCCTCCTCCTCCTCTCCTCCTCTTCCTCAACTTCCTTCTTCTCCCAGGAAAAACAGGCCATAGAGAATGGTAGATTACAGATTTACACATATCAGAGGATTCATTGTTGAATTTTACAAGAATTAGAGGGTAGAATTATTAATGTCAATACTCTTAACAATTTTCTATGAATTTTAACAGAGAGAAAACTGCTAAATGTTTCTTTTGATACTAATATTTCCAGCAAGCAAGAAATTGGACAAGGACTTACCATAGAAACAATACTATAGACAAATTTCCTTTGGGAATCAACATGGAAAACTCCTCAATATGATGCTTGCAGACAGAATTTAACACATCACTAGAAAGAATACAGATCATGACCCAGTTGATTTTATCCCAGGAATG
>PVJX010047302.1:0-11932 GCA_004027295.1 Dolichotis patagonum
TGAGGAAGTCAGTGCAGCAGATGAGAACACATTACAACTGTGGTCAGAGGCACATCTGTTGGGGGACAAGCCTCAAGATAAAGACAAAATGACCAGGCCTACATGCCTTCCTGAGAGATAAACAAAATATTAACATTAACATCGGTCACCCCAGTGGGTGACCAGAACCACTGTTTTGTCTCTTTCTAATACAGTTCTTGTTCTTTCCCTGTATCCTTGCTATGTGACTTACTTCCCCATTGGATCAATATTACTTAAATGGCTAAACTTGTAATTTTATTGGTTAACCACAACTTTGTCCCATGTTGTGCTCATTTTGTGATTTTGTACCCACCTCATGATTTTGCTCCCACCTTGTGATTTAGTTCTATAAAACTTTCTCTGTAAAATGGTGTCTGTAGCAACCAGCTTGAGACTCTTCTTTTCTCTCAGGAACTATTCCTATTCCCTAATAAATTTTCCTACTCTTAAACTCCATTGTTCCTCAGAATTCACTCTTTAATTTTGGGGAACATGAACGTGGAGTATCAGACATCTATCAGATTAGGAGTTACATTTATCACCCCTATATCTTTTGAAGTCCCCAAGGAGATAATGGGAAGAAGGTAAGAGTTTCCTTTTGTTTCACGGATTCTGAATTGTGACTGGTTTAGGTAATTGGAAGTTGTCATCTTTGTTTGAAAATTGCTTGTGCCTTATATTTTTAGGCCTTGCCTTTTGTTTTTTTGTTGGAATAATGATAAATTTAAGTTGAGAACATGGGAACATTATGATTTTTCTGATGGGACATTTTACTTTTACAGTCAGGCTCTTGTATTCTCATTTTATAAATGTTGAATTTGGACTTACTAGTTGCTATAATTTACTGGTGCTGTTTACTTGACTTGTTTCACTTGATAGACAACAGTGTTAAGAAAAAGTAATGTTAGAACATTCCCTAGTGGAATTTGATACTAATCAAAATGTGATATACTAATTCAAATTTATGAAATTATGTAAAAAGGATGTTTTTATAAAATCTAGTGTACATTTAAGAAATATACATGCCCATGAATCAATCATGGGACTCCAGTTTCCAGTTAAAAATCAACAGGCCAGTAACTGTTCTTAAGACTTGGAGGACAGATTTTACTGGGACAATCTGGTCTTGTTCCCCTCTTCTATACTCTAGAGGGGAATGTCAAGCTCACTCTTCCTCAGTTTCCTTTCAGATCTGATCTTCTAATGGTGATGAGGCAATCTTAGCTCTTGAGATTCTCTCACTCTTGCTTTTCCAGAGTGAGGGTGATGACTCATGGGTAAGTTGTCTCAAGAACTCACTATGAGTATGAGAAGAAAAGACTTCCTATTTTTAATTAATTTTTGCTCTTTTCTTGACCCTTTGTACATTCCTTTTCTAGAGACATGTTTCTGTTAAAGATTAGAAAAGAAGCAACAGTAAATGGTCTCAATATTTCCTTCCTATCCAAAAACTAATAACTTTTAGTCCATAGAAAATGAGTACTTGCTAATGCTGAAAACAGGGAAGCTGATATGTAAAATGTGGTTGCTGAATGGTAGATGCAGATTTTAATCTGTGAGCTCTATATGTGTGTTGCTAAGGAAGATTTCCTAGGTGATTAGGTAGAAAGTACAAATGCATTGTTTACTTCTTTGCCTTGGGACCAGGACAGGATTTTTCCAAAGCATTGCTTGCCTCCATCTCTAGAGGTGAATTTTTTACAGACTAGGAAGTGCTCCAACCACTTTCAATTTACCCTTTGAGTATTTACCCCTCACTCTCTTTCAAAGAATTGGAAAGTAGCTGCTCAGGTCACTCGGTCATTGGTTTAATTTTTCTAGCAATGCTTCCTTCTTTAAACGTGACTGTTACTGCTGGAATCAATTGTAGCTTATGGTTTCAGAAGTACAAGCTGGAGCCAGAAAAGTGAGTTTCTGGAGAAAGTAAGAATATGAATCAGTAAGGGTGGCTATTCCCATCTGATGTTTCTTCTGATCACTACCCAAATAGCAGCCACCTGCTCTTGAGCAGGTCACCTTAGGGGACAGGTTGAGAGGATTTAGCAACCAAGTAGAGATTAAAAGGGATGTTTATTTTTTCTTTTGTGTTTCAGACTAGAAACTCAATGTCAAAATCTCTTACTCCTTTAGAATGTATTCTTAAATACTAGAAATTGTTTGACCCTATTGTATTGAGAAAGGATTAATATTTTTCTGCTTCCATACAAGGCCTGCCTACCTCCTAGAGGCAAAATGGAATGCAGAGGGAAGTGTTGATTATGATACTATTTCACAACTAGAATTGTACTTAAAGAGAGAGGGAAATTGGTCAGAACTACCTGATATTCAAACTTTCTTTGCAGTACAAGATAGTCAGTATTTGTTTTCAAAATACTATTGTAAGCTACAGGAATACCAGACACCTCTGGCACTTGAGGCACAATCATATACATATGCTTTACTGAGCCTGAGTTCTTCTTCCTTGCCACTGAGACTCTAAGGGTGAAGTTTCCAAGGCAACCTTAATGAAAGTTTTATCTACCATAACTGAGACTGAAATTCTGTTCACTTGTCCTCTGGACTCTAAAGTCAAGGCTTCTAAGCCAGCCATAACTGAAGTCTCTACTGGGCTATATGCATCTCTGTCTGGTTTTGTCGATGTCATTCAAGGATAGTGTCCCTTACAGGAGATAAATGGGAAATTGAGCACTACACCTGTCTGTGTGTCCTTTTCTCTCAGTGATCTGATCAAACAAGATTTGGGAGTTTTCAGATGACCTTGATAAGTACATTGAGGTCTTTCGGGGGCTTACTCAGATCTATAAACTGGACTAGAAAGATGCAATGTTATTCTTAAATCAAACATTATCCTCTATTGAGGGACAAATAGTGCTACAGGCTGCTGTTGGAGGGGAATATAATATTATTAATTTTAGAAGACCAAAAGATAGACAGCCAGGGTAATAGCTGGTTACTACTGGAACTCAAGCAATTCCTACACAAGATCCCTAATGGCCTACCAAACAAACAGAAGACTGGAATGGACCATATCTTAGACATGTATTCTGGAATATTTGTGAAGTACAAGAACCCCTCAATTATTTTAAATTGTCAACTATTCATCAATAAAAAGATTTTTTTAAAACACCCTATTTTCTTAGATTGTTTACAAGAGACATTGATGAAACATATAACCTTGTCTCCTGATTTCATAAAAGGATAGATTATTCTTAAGACAAGTGTATTACACTATCAGCCTCACATACTAGGACAAAGTCATAAAAGATTGCTTTTGTAACAGATAGCTAGCTCACTTAATACTTTGAGAATTTCCTCTTCAGTATTTTATAATCAAGATCAGGAGGAGACCAAGGGGATAAGACAAAGACACCAAGAGAAAGTGGCAGCCTTCATTGTGCTCTTAAAAAATAATAGACTCTAAGTAAATTTTAGTGGCTCTAAGACATTGTCCCTTGCCCCCTCATGGCAGTTAGGGGTACTTCAAGAAACACTCAATGTTTAAACTTACCTGCTACCACTATGGAAAGCCAGTCCATCTAAATAGGGGCTGTGACTTTTTAAAAAAATTCACAAGAGGCACCCTGGGCTATGCCCTAATTGCAAAGGTGACCTTTGGATGTCAGGCTGCCCCTTGAGACAGAGGTGGCAGGCATTTGACCCAATTTACTACCTGGTCTAGCAAGACTGAAAGGATCCAGGGCACTCTCTGCCTTCTCCCTCTGGGCAGACTTTCATCTCTATGGAGCCCAGATAACCATGGCTATAGAGGAAAAAGAAACCAGCCTATTGCTGGACACTGTCACATGGCTCTTGGTCCTTCTTCTCAACCCTGGCCTTCTTTCTAGCAATCATATTTCAGTAAAAAGAGTGGAGAGGAAGCAACTCGCTATTTCTCACAACCCTTAGGCTGAGACTGGCCCAAATTTCTCTTCTCCCATTACTTTTTAATTATGCCTGAAAGTTCAGTTCCCCTCCTGGGAAGACATATCTTATTTTGCTTAAATACTGTAATATGCGTGCACCCAGGTCAGGTACACTGCCTCCCCCTTGTGGAGACAGAAATAAATCCTGAAGCGTGGGCAACTAAAGGTAAAATAAAAAGAATAGTGAAGGCTGTTACTGGCTCTTCCTGGTGGAAATATTTGATGATTGTATTCATAAGAGTCATGTTGATCTTATTATTTGGTCCATGCATACTTAATTGTTCCTGTGGCCTTGTCTCCTCCAGACTTAAAGCTGTACACACACTCAAGACAAAAACACTTGGCATCTATCAAGGGCCTTTAGATAGACTCTCTTAGAATGTTTCCAACTACTGATCACAACTATTACTCCCCTCAGTATAAAGTAGCCAGAAAGGTCATTGTTCTTTGCTCCCTCATGGCCGTTAAGGATACCTATTCAGAGGGAGCAGTTTTATATAGGGAGAATATAGGTAGCAATATTGAGGACAGTCAGACAGGGCTGGGCCCCTGAGGAAGTCAGTGCAGCAGATGAGAACACATTACAACTGTGGTCAGAGGCACATCTGTTGGGGGACAAGCCTCAAGATACAGACAAAATGACCAGGCCTACATGCCTTCCTGAGAGATAAACAAAATATTAACATTAACATCGGTCACCCCAGTTGGTGACCAGAACCACTGTTTTGTCTCTTTCTAATACAGTTCTTGTTCTTTCCTTGTATCCTTGTTATGTGACTTACTTCCCCATTGGATCAATATTACTTAAATGGCTAAACTTGTAATTTTATTGGTTGACCACAACTTTGTCCCACGTTGTGCTCATTTTGTGATTTTGTATCCACCTCATGATTTTGCTCCCACCTTGTGATTTAGTTCTATAAAACTTTCTCTGTAAAATGGTGTCTGTAGCAACCAGCTTGAGACTCCTCTTTTCTCTCAGGAACTATTCCTATTCCCTAATAAATTTTCCTACTCTTAAACTCCATTGTTCCTCAGAATTCACTCTTTAATTTTGGGGAACATGAACATGGAGTATCAGACATCTATCAGGTTAGGAGCTACATTTATCACCCCTATATCAAGAACACTTCCTCTGATTCCTTCTATCACTGCTCTCTCAGCAACATTCTCAGGACCTTTGTTGGCTAGAAAGACAAGAGACCTCAGGGAAAATATGCACACTCACATCACCCTTGGCTTCAATCCCAGTTGCAGGCACCTCCTCCTTGAGATCTTTCTGGGTTTCTCCTTACATTACTGACAAACTAAGCACAAGGCCTTCCCTAACTGAAGTGTACATATAGTTTTATACAAGGATCCTGTTAAAATGCAGGCTCTGACTCAGTAGATCTGTGCTACAATGGCCCAACATTCTGTATCTCTATTGGAGTCCCCATTTGATGAAACGTTTGCTGATCCAGGGACCATAGTTTTTAAAAGTATAAAACGGTATACAAAATAATTCAACAATTAATCCTAATCTCTCTTATATCTCCGTCTAGCTTGTGAATGCTCTAAAATACTGATTTTATACTTCTAACACAGATACTCAACATACTGAGCACATAATATTTCTGGATCAATATATTATTTTTGATAAAAGTGGATTTGAAATCAGATGACTTGGACTAACAATCCAAACATGCTTATAATAAGTTTTGGAACATGGAGCAAGCTCTTTACCTTCTCTGAACTCCAATTCCTTCACTTTTAAAATAATAGAGCAACTATGAAGCACCTTGCATGCTTCTTAAAACAGACCAAGTTTCCCATAAACAGTATTTCTGCATTATCTTAGATGACTAAGATCAAGATTTCAGGACAATCAACTCATTTTATAAATGTTAGGTAATTTTCTTTTATTACAGCATGTTAGTTACACAGTGAATATTACTTATACTTTTAGTGAGCTGAATTTTTGAAGCCTCAACAAGGAAAGGTAGTGTCTGCTGCACAGCTGGTTTTGTCATCTAACACCCACTGCATCAGTCTCTTCTTGGCAGCTCTTATGGGCTCAGATAGAGGTGGTCCATGCTCTGCACATTTTCTTTGTTCTTGTCTATAGAGCACAGTTGCATACTCTGACTAGCCGCCTGGGTCCCAGAGGTTCTGAATTACTCCCAGTCAGACACAAGACCCCAGCACTGCCACACACCAGGGGTACACTCTGCCTCCCCACCTGGGTACCAGAGGCTCTAAACTACCCAGCCTGGTGTAAGGCCTGGCACCACACTCGTGGGTGCATCTGTGCTACCTGCATGGAGGATACAAGCTATGCCTAGTCCAGTGTCCCAGTGCAATCCATCAGGGGAAAGCCCAGCAAGCCTCACAGGTCACAAAGGTACCAAGCCCAGCCCATCCCTGAGCCCCAGAGCCGCCCATTAGGGAGCAACCAGACTAGCCAATAGGTCTTGGAAAATTTGAGCTCCATCCATGAGAGCACAAGGTCCCAGCTCCATAGTTCAGGGGTGCCACCTGGCTAGGAACTTGGTGGGTCCCAAAAAGTCTGAACTCCACCCAGCCAGGAGTAATGCCCTGGCACCATATGTCAGCTGCATGCTCTAGCTAGCTGTGCACTCCAGAGGCTCTGAACTCCTCCCAGCCAGACACAAGGCCACGTTGCCACCACAATCCACAAGTATACTCTGCCTAGCCACCTGGGTCCTAGAGGTTATGAATTCCACCCAGCCATGCTTAAGTTCCCAGTGCCATACTCCAGTGGTGCATCCCTGCTAGCTGAATTCCATCCAGCCAGGTACTCTGGGAGTGTGTCTCTGCTAGCCACCTGGGTTGCAGAAATCCTGAACTCCACGCACCCAGGTTTTAGGTCCTGGCAACACACTCCAAGGGTGTGCCTCTGCTAGCTGTACTGAGCTCTGCTCATCCCAGTGTCCTAGAGCAAGCCAGTGCAGTACATCAAGAGAATGCCCAGCCACCCTCACAGGCCACAGAGCAAAAGTCTTTTGCACCATAGTTTGGGGGTGCACTCAATCTAGCTATGGGGATATTAGAGTATTGAAGCTCTGCCTAGGACACTGTTCCAGTGAAATACATTGGGAAGGTGCCTGCCCAGTCACATGGATCCCAGAAGAAAATGACAAAATGAAAGAGCAACATATAGTCTCAGTCCTCCAGCCCACGCAGAACAAACCCGAGAGACATTGAAATAGAATGCAGAAAATCACACAACTGAACTTTCTGAAATGATAGCAACTGAAGTAAAGAGACAACTCCATGAAGTTATAGAGGAAATCAGATCAGAAATAATCTCTCAGATAAAAAGCAAAATGACAAACATTATGGAAGAAATGTGTGTATCCAAAGAAGATCTACATAAAAAAAAAACATAAGAAAATTATGGAAACCTTGAATGAAAAATATAAGAATTATAATGCATGAAATAGATTTAAGGGAATATTCAGGAAATTAAAAATTCAGTTGAAAGCTGGCAAAACCACTTGAATGAAGCTTCAGATAGACACTCAGACCTTGAAGACAGGGTGGAAGCTTACAATCATGAAAGAAAAGATCTCTTAAAAATAAAAAAGAACCAGGAAACAACAATTCAACAGCTGCAAGATGATGCAAAGAAAAACAACATAGGAATGAGAGGTGTCAACAAAAAAAGGAAGGGCCAACACAAATGACATACAAAGACTATTTACAGAAATAATAGAAGAAAATTTTCTAAACATGGGAAGAGAATACAGAACTCCAATTAACCATAACCAAAATAAATCTTCATCCATATGTACAACAATTAGGATATCAGAAATTCAGCACAGGAAGAAAATACTAAAAGCTGTCACAGAAAAAGACACAGATCGCCTATGAAGGAAAGCCTATCAGAATCATTGCAGATTTCTCAACAGAAACCATCAGGTCAAGAAGAGCTTAGAATGAAGTATTTCAAGCCCTGAAAGAAAAAAAATTCAATATCCATACCCCTAGGACAGGGGATTGTGCCCCGGGGGCTCTGCCAGGCCCAGTTATCCACGCCAATCTTCTGCATCTCAATTAAGAGAACCCAGAGTCTACAGAGAGGTGCAGGTAGCCTGGGGTGAGTTCCAGTGACCTGGGGAGAGTTGGAGACCTACATTCCAGCTTTTGAGTTCCTGGGGAGCTACTGGGACACTGGACAGGGTCCAGCAGATTGTGGGGCCTTAGTCAGCCACGCTCAGAATTCTTGTTTCAGCCCAGGAGGCAGGAACCTTGCTTGGGGTCTCCGGGCTCAGTTGGGCTGGCCAGGGGATGGCTTGCAACCAGCACTGCCAACTGCTGAGTTCATATCCACACCCCTAGGACAGGGGATTGTACCTCGGGGGCTCTGCCAGCCCTAGTTCTCCAGGCCCAGCTTCTGCATCTCAATCAAGAGAGACAAGAATCTGCAGAGAGGTGGAGATTGCCTGAGGTGAGGTCTGGTGACCTGGGGAAAGTTAGAGACCTACATTCCGGCTTTTGAATTCCTGGGGAGCTATCTGGACACTGGACTGGGTCCAGCAGATTGCAGGGCCTCAGTCACCCACGCTCAGTGGAGGCAGGAACCTTGCTCAGGGTCTCCAGGCTCAATTGGGCTGGCATGGGGATGGCTTGAGACCAGCACTGCCAGCTGCTGAGTTCATATCCACACCCCTAGGACAGGGGACTTACCCCAGGGGTTTCTCTGGCCCCAGTTCTCCACACCCTGCTTCTGCCTCTCCATTTAGGGGGCCAAGTACCTGCAGAGGAGCTGAGACTCCTCCAGTAGCTGAGGGTGCAGGAGTAGATTTGCAACACACGCAGAGGAAGCTTTGGAACACAACTCAAACCAAATAAATAAAGAAATAAAGAAAAATGACAAAAGGAAAGACCAAAAGGCAGGCTCAAATCTCCAGCCCATCCCAAGCAAGCCTTGGAGCCATGTACATAAAAGAAAATAGAAGCCATACACCTGAAATGACTGAATTGATATCAACTGAAATAAAGAAGCAAATAGGGGAAACTATGGAGAAATTCAAATTAGAAATAATTGCCCAGGTAAAAGAAGAAATGATAAAAGTAGTGAAAGAAATAGTGAACACATCTAGTGAAGACACAGCAAAAAAATTAGAGGAACAAAGAAAACAAATAGAATCCCTGAATGAACACTATAAGAAACAAACAGAATGCATAATGCAGATTCAAAGAGATATACAGGAAATCAAAAATTCTATTGAAAGCTGTAAAAACTGCCTCAATGAAAATGAAGATAGAATTTCAGACCTCAAAGATAGGATTGCAGCTAGTGAACAGGAAAGGAAAGATCTCTTAAAAATAAAAAAAATCAGGAAATACCCATTCAACAGCTGCAAGATGATGCAAAGAAAAATAACATAAGATTAATAGGGATAAATGAAAAACAAGGGGACAGCCAAAATGATACAAAGAGGATATTTACAGAAGTAATAGCTGAAAACTTCCCAAACATGAGAAGGGAAACTGACATTTGGATCAATGAAGCATATAGAACTCCAAATAGCCATAAACAAAATAAAACTACACCCAGACACATAATAATCACCATCCCAGAAACCCACCATAAGAACAGAATACTAAAAGCTGTTAGAGAGAAAAGACAGATCACTTATAAAGGAAAACCTATCAGAATCACAGCAGACTTCTCAACACAAACAATGAAGTCAGGAAGAGCATGGAGTGAAGTATTTCAGATACTAAAGGGAAACCACTTCCAACCCAGTCTGACGTATCCTGCAAAACTGTCCTTCAAAATCGATAGAGAAATAAGATACTTCCATGACAAAGAACAGCAGAAAAATTTCAGGACCACAAAACCAACCCTATAAGGAATAATGAAAGATATTCTAGATACACATGGGATAAACCCACCAAGCAAGGTAGACAATTAAATAGAATGGAAAGCTAAAGATACAACAGCAGAAATGTCAACAATATACCAATATATAACAGTTATAACCATTAATGTAAATGGCCTCAACTCACCAATCAAAAGAAACAGACTGGCAGAATGGATCAAGAAACAACATCCAACCATATGCTGTCTACAAGAATCCCATCTTACCCAAAAGGAAACCCATAGACTGAAAGTCAAAGGATGGAAAACAGTACTTCATGCAACAGGAAAACAAAAGAAGCAGGAGTAGCAATCCTGTTTGCAGTCAATGTGAATTTCTAACCAAGAATGATCCAAAGAGATAAAGAAGGTCACTACATACTAGTTAGGGGAAAACTTCAAAAGGAAGAGATAACAATCTTAAATATATATGCACCAAATTCCAGAGCACCCAGCTATACAAAGAAAATATTAACAGAAATGAAAGTCAAATAAGCAGTAACACAATTATAACAGGAGATTTTAACATGCCATTCACACAGAAGGACAGATCAACTAGACAGAAAATCAGCAAAGAAATAACAGAGCTGAATCATACCTGTGAACAAATGGACTTGATAGAAGTATATAGAGTTTTCCATCCAACAACATCAGAATATACATTCTTCTCAGCAGTACATGGGAAAGTCTCTAAAATAGACCATATACTAGCCCACAGAACATATTTAAGTAACTGCAAAAGAATTGAAATTATCCCATGCATGTTATCGGATCATAGTGCCATTAAATTAGAAATTAATGACAAAAGCAACTGGAAAAACCACACAAACACATGGAAACTGAGTAATACCCTTTTGAGCAATCATTGGGTCACAGAGGAAATTAAAGAAGAAATTAAACAATATTTACAAGTAAATGAAAATACAGACACAACTTACCAGATTTTGTGGGATGCAATGAAAGCAGTCCGCATAGGAAAATTTATTGCATTGAGTTCCCACATCAGAACGAACACAAATAAACAACCTGATGCTACAACTCAAACATCTAGAAAAGGAAGAGCAAGAGAAGCCCAAAGCCAAAAGAAGGGAGGAAATTATAAGGATTAGAACAGAAATTAATGCAATAGAGACTAAGAAAACAGTACAAAGGATCAATGAATCAAAGAGTTGGTTCTTTGAAAGAATAAATAAAATTGATAAGCCCCTGGCCAACTTTATTAAAAAAAGGAAAGAGAAAACTCAAATTCATTAAATAAAGAATGAAAAAGGTGAAATTACCACAGACTCTGTGCAAATACAGAAGATCATCAAAACCTACTTTGAAAACCTCTACTCTCATAGGTTCGATAACACTGAAGAAATAGACAGATTCCTAGACACATATGAACTACCAAAGCTGGATCAGGAAGATGTAAAACAGCTGAATAACCCAATTTCTAGTAACTAAATTGAAAATGTAATTAAGACCTTGCCAACAAAGAAGAGCCCAGGCCCAGATGGATTCACTGCAGAATTCTACAAGAAATACAAAGAAGACTTAATGCCGACACTCCTCAAACTCTTCAATGAAATTGAAAGGGAACCAATTCTTCCTAAGTCATTCCTGGAAGCAAATATTACTCTAGTACCAAAACCTGAGAAAGACCCAACTAAAAAAGAGAACTATAGGCCAATCCCTAATGAACATAGATACAAAAATTCTCAATAAAATATTAGCAAACCGGATGCAGCAAATCATCAAGAAAATTATTCACCCTGACCAAGTGGGATTCATCCCCAGAATGCAGGGATGGTTCAACATACATAAATCAATAAATGTAATCCACCATATCAATAGAGCCAAAAGCAAGAACCACATGATCATCTCTATAGATACAGAAAAAGCTTTTGATAAGGTCCAACACTCATTCATGACAAGAACCTTACAGAGAATTGGAATAGATGGTCTTTACCTCAATATGATAAAGGCCATCTATGACAAACCTACAGACAGCATCATACTAAATGGCCAAAAACTGAAAGCCTTTACTTTAAAATCAGGCACAAGACTAGGATGTCCCCCGTCACTGCTCCTAATCAACATAGTACTGGAAACACTAGCCAGAGCAATTAGA
>PVJX010047303.1:0-11928 GCA_004027295.1 Dolichotis patagonum
AAAAAAAAACAAAAGAAAAGACATCAATTTACACAATTAAGAATGAAAAGAGTAAAATCAAAACAATTCCTGCAGAATTTCAGCTTATCAATACCTAATTCAAGATCTTCATTCTAATAAAATAAAAAGAGAAAAATGGGCAGATTCCTAAATGCCTATGAATTGCCAAAACTGAATCAAATAGATATAAAGATTTTAATAACTCAGTATCAGTCATAAAGATTGAAGATGTGATTAAAAATTTACCAACAAAGAAAATCCCAGGTCATTATAGGTGCTCTGATGAATGTTATAAAAATTTTAGAGAAGACATGAGTTCATTGCTCCTCAAAACCTTCAATGAAGTTGAAAAGGAAGCCCTACCCCAAACTCATCCCTAGAACCAAGCATTACACTCATACTAAAACCAGAGAAGATTCCTACCAAAAAAGAGAACTACAACACAATCTCTCTAATAAACATAGACTCAAAAATCCACAATAAGATACTGAAAAGAAAATGTAGCAAATCACCAAGAAGGTTATACAACATGACCAAGAAGCTTTCATCCCAAGGATGCAGGGATGATTCAACAAACGCAAATCAGTATGTGTGATATATCATATTAACACAGTCAAATACAGAAGGTCCGTAAACATCTCAATAGACACAGAAAAAGCATCTGACAAACTCTAATGCCTCATTAAAAAAGACCTGCAAAAAAATGGAATAGATGAATGGCTGTTATTTCAACCTGATAAGATTTATCTGTCAAAAAGCAAGAGCCAATATCACACTATATGGTAAAAACTGAATATTTTCACTCTAAAGACATTTTGCATTATCACCACAGTGTTTTTTTTGCAGTGTTGTTGTTGTTGTTGTTGTTTTTAGAAGCAGGATATCACTGTGTAGTACAAACCATGCTTGAACTCACTTATGTACCTCGGGGAAGCCTTGAACACACAGCAATCCTTCTGCCTCAGACTCTCAAGTGCTGTGATTGCAGGCACATGCTAGCACATCTGGGTAATAATCACCACTCTTCCAAAATAGTTCTGGAAATATTAGCCAGAGCAATTAGACAAGAGAAAGAAAAGGAATGGTGATAGGAAAAGAAGAATTTAAACCATTACTATTGGAAGATGACATGATACTCTACACATAAGACCCCAAATACTCCATCAAGACATTTCTAGATTTAATATCCAAGTTCAGTAGCATAGCTGGGTATAAATTCAACATTCAAAAATCAGTAGCATTCCTGTACACAAGTAACAAACTCAGTGAGAGAGAAATTAGGGAACCCACACTTTTCAAAGTAGCATCAACAAAGATGAAATATTTAGGCAGCAATGTATTGAAGAAGTACAAGTATGTTGTATTGAAAATTAGAGTACTCTGAAAAAGAGATCAAAGAGGATATGAGAAAATAGAGTTATTTCCCTTTCTCTTAGTCTGAAAGTACAAACATATTGAAAATAGTCATACTTCCTAATAGACAATGCAATCCGAATAAACATATCAGTGACATAAGTCACAGAATTATAAAAAAAATTCCCAAACTTAATTTGGAAGCAGAAAATATCTAAAATACAAAAGCAATGCTGGGGAACAAGGACAAGGAAGGAGCATTAAAATCCTGTACTTGAAATCATGCTACAAATCTAGAGCCATAAAAGCAACATGACACTGGCAACAAATAGACACAGGGATGGATTGAACTGACAAGAAGATGCAGAAACAACTGAAAACAGACTCACCCAACTTCCTTGGATAAAACGGTCAAACCTGTTAACTGGAAAATAGATAGACTGTTTAATAGATGGTGCTGGAAAAATGACCTTTCCACATGCCAAATATTAAACCAGACCCATATCTTTCACCAGGCAATAAACTAAAGTGACAATGGATCAAACATTTGAATTTTAAAACAGAATGCTAAATCTTCTGAAAGATACAAGAAGTAGAAATTTTTAAGATGTAGTTATTGGCAAACTTTATGAACAACACTCCAACTGCACAGGAAATATAAAAAATCAACAAGAGGGAGCTCACCTTATTAAAAACTTTTTGAACAGCAAAAAGAAAGCATCAACTGGGTTAAGAAACAACACAATGTATGGGAAAAATGTTTTTCCAGCTTTTCCTAAGTTAAAAGTATTATCCAGAATACATTAAGAACTCAAAACATCAAACACCACAAATTTAAAGAACTAATCCAAAAATAAGCATCTGAGATGAGTACAGATTTATCAGATGAAAAAAAAATCCAAATAAATATATGAAAAAAGTTCAACATCACTTTTTATTCAAGTGTTGAAAATTAAAACAGTTGTGTGATTCCATCCCATTCCAGAAAAAAAATGTCTATTGCCAAGAAATCAACAAATAACAAGTGCTGATGGGACTCTAAGGAAAACAAAGTTTTTCTCTACTGATGCTGGAAGTGTGAATTGGTGCAACTATCATGAAAATTAGTATGATGGCCCTGAATCAAGACCAGCAGATTACTGTAGCTGCTTGTTTCAAACAGGAGCCTAAAGAGAATTCTTTCTGTGGTCTGTTGACCACTTCAGAACTTTGGAAATGGAATGGTCAATTCATCGGAAAGAGATAGCAGGTGTGTATGGCAGACTTTGGAGGGCCCAAAGGGGAGAGACCCTGGCACCTTAGGACCTGCACCATGCAGTGACTCAGGGTGCCGGGAGAACAAGGAGCTCCTTCCCTCTGGGGGGCAACTGTGAGTGTGGCAGACTTTCGGCAGCCCGAAGGAGAGAGATCCTGGTGCATCAGGACCTGTGCTGTGCGGTTGACTCATGGTGCTGGAAGAACAGGGAACTCCTCCCCTCTCTGGGGGGCAGCTGTGATCCCGCCGGCATGTGGGCTGAGAATCAGACATCTCATGTCGTCCTGTCCCCCAGCCCGTGTCCCCACTCCTACTCCCCCCTGCTTCGCAAGTGGGAGCCAGTGAACTACACATGTTGTGAAAAGATTGGCTATGTTATTTAGTATGAGCTCCCCATATGCAAAGATAAGCACAACGATTTGGAAGAAAACAAGATACAATATGACAGATAGTGAAGATCTCTGGTTGTCTAGCTTTGAAATGTATGCTTTCTTATGTTCTGTTCTGTTCTGATTTGTTATGTTTAATCTTACCCCCTTTAAAATAAAATTTAAAAGATAAATAAATAAAAAGGAAGAAACTTAGTATGAAATTCTCTCAAAACTAGAACTAGAGGTCCCATTTTACCCAGCTAGTGTCTTTCTTAGTATCTTCCCAAAAGAGTTAAGATGAGTTACACTCATCTTTACAGTGGTGCAGTTGGTAATAGCTAAATCTTGGAAAGACCACAAATGCCCATCAATTGGTGAATAGATAATGAAGATGTAAGGTTTCTTTCTTTTATACAAGGGAATACTACTCAGCTATAAAGAAGGATATACTTGAGGCATTTCTAAGTAAATGTGTGCACCTTGGCATCATAGTCATAAGTGAAATAAATAAGACACACATGTTCCAATATTGCCTGGTATCTCTAGGGCTAAGAAGCCAAAAGTGTAAGCAAGAACCAATATTTATAGCAAACATTGTGAAATAGTAAGAAATTGTTCAAATGAGGAGAACTAGGTGGGGGTTAAAAAAGAAAGGAAGGAAGGGGAAATAAAAAACAAATAAGGGAAGGAAAAACTAGAAACAAAGCTTTTTAAATAAGCAGGGCAAAAGGAATTGCAGCACAGGAGAGAAATGGTAGGAGAAAAGAAAGGAAGGAAAAACAGAGAATAGAGGGCAAAATTGGAAACAAAACTTTTAAATTATGAGGGAAAGAGGAATTAAAGGGGGAGTGGGAAATGCGGAAATAGAGAATCAAGGTGTGTCATATAACTGTACAAATTCCACACGAGAAATCTTATACATCAGACGTACTACTCAGCTATAAAAAGGGTAAAAACAAGACTTTTATTGGAAAATGGATAACTTGAGACCATACTTATAAATGAAATAAATCATGCTCACAGGTATAAATATTCCAGTATAAAAATCTGCCAGTATAAAAATATCCCAGTATCGGAAAGCTGAAAGAATAAATAGAATCCCAAAATGTACAACAGATATTTTTAAAGTGAAAGTGAATTGATATTGTGAAAGTGAAAGTGGAACAAACTGCATAAAAGGAAAAAATAACTGGGATGAGGAAAAGGAGAAAACAAATAAAGGAAAAGTTTTAACACATATATTTTACATACAGATGTGTGTGTATCTATTATCTATTATATACATCCAAGATAATTATATGACTAATATCTGTTAGTTCCTCAGAAAGAAATACTTTGTACTTTATTGCTTGACCATTTTTTTCATGCTATATCTTGTGATCTCAGCAACTAATTTGGAGATATTATGCAATATATTAACTATTGTTAACCGCATATTATGTTGTTTTGAAATTTTATCATCATTTTTTCTTTTTCATTTGAAAATAAAAAAGATACAAATTAAAATAATTTTTAAAATAAAACCCAAATAAAAAACAACAAACGAAAATATTTCAAGTGTTCTGTGGACCCAGAAACAGTGACGAATGTCCAGACTGACCTCTCATGGCCTTGGTTCTCATCGATGATACAGGACATTGCTCTACAAACATGTACCAAGAATGACCAAGTTTAAATGTTCTATACACAACAAGTTAAATGTAATAAAGAGCCCATAGATTATAAATATATATTACCCTCATTGAATAATGTATGTAAAATTTATGTACACTATATAAAGAGAACATTTTCACTTCTCAGAGCTGAATTGCTTGCTCTTAGTATAAAATTGCTCATAAAAAACAGAATAGAAGAATATCAATATTTTAAACAGAAAATCTCTGTAGAATTAATTTTTAGAAATTTAAGCCACGACAATTATTTAAGGATTAATATGAGCTCCTTGAAATCAATGAGTAATAGAATAACAATCCTTTATATACTAATCTAATATTTCACTTCTTCATTCATTTAACTTAAGTTTCAAGTTCACATCAAATATCCATACTCTTTTGAAATGTAAAAATACAAAGATTGAGCCTGACTTACATTATTTTCTGATAGTCTCATCAGAGGAATGAAAAGTACTTTATGTGGTGGTCAAAAACAACAGACTCCAAAAATAAAAAAAGAAAAGCACTTTTTTAGCTGAGGTCAGCAGCAGCAGTGTCCCAGGAACAGACTAGGGAACTGTGCTCCAGCGGGGGGTGGGGGAGGGGTTTGCAAGAGTTTTTTTTTTTTAAAGAGAATAAAACAAAAGAGGACAGAACAGAGCAGATCAGAACAGGACAACATAGGCAACACAGTACTTTATATTAAAACAACCAGACATTAACAGTAGCTATCACAATATCTCATTCTCTGCTATAGTTAGGCATAGTTTCAAATACAATAATATCAAACATAACAAAATAGTATAAAACCATTCAAAGAGTGAAAGAATTAGAGGGCATTCTGAACCGAATAACAGAGAATGATCAATGGGTACTATAATATCTCATTTTCAATAAAAAATTGTGTTTATACTATTACACATATTCAAATCCCAATAAGACACAATGTGATAGATAGAACCAATGGTAGTAGAAGAATAGAATCTTGGTAGGACTCCTAAGAAGGATGCTATTAAATCAGCAATAGCTGTCATAACATTTTTTTTTCTTCAAAGCAGCTGTTCATACCATCACACATGATATAGTCAAACAAAACAGAATAAAACCATTCCAACTGATGAATGAAAACATTGAAAGTCTTCAAAGCTATGAGAGGAGGACTCATGCTTACCATAAAATATGATACACTCTTATCAACTGTCATACAAGGGAGACTATACAGTATTTACACATGTGAGTCTGGTTTATTTCGCTTATGAGTATGCCCTCAAGTTGTGTCCATTTCTTTATAAATATCTCAATGTGATCATTCTTTATACCTGAGTAGTACTCCATTGTATAAAAATGCCACAACTTTTTTATCCATTCCTCAGTTGATGGGCACTTAGGTTGTTTCCAAGATCTGGCTATTACAAATTGTGCTGCTATATACGTGGGTGCACATATATCACTGTGGTATGATGTTTTCAGATCTTCTGGGATTATGCCTAGAAGTGTAATAGCTGGGTCAAATGGGACCTCAAAACCCAGCTTTTTGAGGAATCTCTAGATTGACCTCCACAGTGGTTGCAAGAGTTTTTAAAGTTGAAGAACAAGGGGCAGGGGTAAAGGGGAGGAAGATCAGTTTGTCTCCATAGGAATCAGGGAGGTGGAAGAGACTGCACAGTGGGTAAGTTACAAGGTTGCAAGTTGAAAAGCGATTATGCAAACCTTACAGACAGGGGCAATCATATAAGTCATTACAAAAAGAGAAAAGGGTTTAAAGGCACATTTTGAACTTCTGAGCTTACAACACATTATGTGTCTGAAATAAAGAAGAGAACAAAAGTTGAATTTTCTGAAAGTGATTAGGGTACTTTGTTTGCCTTCACATAGATAAGAAGCATAGAGTTAGACAATATGCTCAAGATTTCTTTTACTTCAAGCTATCTTATAAAATGTGAAGTAAGGAAAAAGAGAAGCAGATTAAGATAATACATTATTTCAAATAATATTTGCTTGAGAAGGAATTTCAATGTGATATTAAAAATTGAAAACAATAAGAAAATGTGTATTTTTAATATTTTAGCCAAATAGGTCAATAAGTATGCAATCAACTTAACAATCTGAAATAATACATGAAAAATTCTAAAAGGAAAATGCATTAAAATCCACTAATTTCTGTGTTACCATTTAGTAAACTATTTAACAATTTTCTATTACATAAAACCTCTGAACTCTTTCTAATTCCCTCAGATGTAGGATAATGTTTCACTGCTCAATCCTTCAACATGCCATTGGCTACTGATAAGCCATGTGGGTGGAACTGACTGTTCCCTACATAGTGCCCTGTGGAAGTTAAAGAAGAAACAGAATCTGTTTAATCAGAGGTATATCAACAATGAGTTCCAAACAGCAGTGTGTGAAATTGAATGATGGTCATGTGATTCCAGTACTGGGATTTGGCACCTATGCTCCAGAAGAGGTAACAACAGTGTGGTTGGCACTGGAGACTCTCTCCTGCATGTCTATGGGGGATCAAATGGTTCTCAGGCTAGAGCTGTTTCCTAAACAGAACAGGGAAGTTGGCTAGATATGGCTTTACATCAAGATCTGAGTATGCTGTTGTCTACCAATTATACTGGCCCATTTCTCTAATGGATAGGGCACTGGCCTCCAAAGAACACTGGAAAAGGATTTCCTTTATATTTCAGTTGGTTTTACAGTTAAGTAGAAAACATAAAACTTACCAGTCATAATAACTGTCCAATGGCTTGTCATTATACTTCTTGACCATGTGAGTAACCTTATACCTAAGAAAATCAGGTGAATGAGGGTATCCAAAGAAGAACAGAAGACTATCTTACTTATTTTAATTCATTAGGAGAAATAATTGCCTCTAACTAATCCCCTTAATTTGTAACTCTGTCATAAGAGGGCATCAGGAACATGTTACAAAATCCTGTAATTTTAAATTTTAGTCTAAATATGTCTTCCCAAAAAATAATGGCCTTAGTTTTAAGGGTTGACACTTACACAGCTCAATACAATGCATAATGTAGGTAATTCCTTGGGCATGAACATACTATACCTTTTGAGTACAGATCTTTACTGGTAGCATTTACTTATGTTATGTATATGGAATGGTTGTTTGGAAAATTTAGCATAACACTATGCTGTTCATTGAAGTGTTCACTTGCAATGAACTGAAAGAAGTGTGATGGTCTGAAAGAACTTTGACATTGCTCTATTGAAACAGATAAGGCCAATGTCTATCCTTGAACTGCTTGGACAAATAGTAGCATATGTGTATCCCTGCTATCATTTGGAATACAGGAATATTAGAGTGAGTCAGCAGAAGAGTCTCTGTAAACATCTTCTCAGTGAGAGGAATGAAAAACACGTCTCCAAGAACTTAATTATAAACAACACTCCCATATGCCCTCTAGGTTCAGTGCTGGAGGAGTTTGGCATGTTGATTTTTAATTTCCTGGAAGGAAATTTATTTTCTATACCTCACTGCATGCTCCTTTTCTGATACTAATTTTGTGATTTCACTGCAGGAGTATTAATCATTGCTCTAAATATGTGCTCAGTCCTGTGTGTCTTTCCAGTAAATCACTGAATGGGAGACCATTTCTGGAGACCTCCTATAGTAATTGTTTGGAACCAAAGAGGTACTTGAAATGCACTATGCTTGTTCTGAAGACAGAAGCCCCACGCAAGCTAGCATGTGTTCATCATAAATGCACAACTATTTCAAATCACGAGGAAAAGTTGTTTTTGTGAAGTTTCTGCTTATTCTGAAACTCTACATCATGTGCATCTCTAAACACTACCTTTGAATTCCCTTATAGGTGCCCAAGAGTATGGCAACAGTGGCCACTCAATTAGCTATCGATGCTGGGTTCCGCCACATTGATTCTGCTTATCTGTACCAAAATGAGGAGGAGGTGGGACTGGCTATTCGGAGCAAGATTGCAGATGGCACTGTAAAAAGAGAAGACATATATTATACTTCAAAGGTAATCTGCATATGGTGTGCATGTGTACAACATAATGAATGCCATGCATTCATTATTGAAGTGATATTTACATGATTTAATCAGAAATGATTTATGAATAACATGTATTGGAACCAAAGAGGTACTTGAAATGCACTATGCTTGTTCTGAAGACAGAAGCCCCAGGCAAGCTAGCATGTATTCATCATAAATGCATAACTATTTCAAATCATAGCAAAAACGAGAAGGACGATGACTTGCTATTTTCACATTTGTAACTCTAATGTGAAGTTTCTTTAGTTTCTGAGCTTCAACTCAAAGAAGTGTCATTCAGTACGAGCTGTGTATTCAGATAGACCTTGATCAGGTTATAGCCTATTGTATCATACTGGGGAAGTCTTACACTTGGTTAACAGTCTGCATATGAACTTTTACCTTTAGCAATTCTTATGGATGAATATCAGATGAAAACAATATCAGATTTCTCCTTTGGTGTTACATAAGATATTACTAACTTGTCTTGTATTAGATATGTCACCCACTAAATGTCCAAAGTGTTTTGTATTAATTCTTTCCAATTTATTTCAATGGATATGGGAATTAGTCTATTAAACTATTTTGTCATCTTCTTTGTGATACAAACTCAGAGTTATCATGGTTATTATTTGATAAAACTTTATCTCTTGAGAGATTTTCTTCCATTATTCCTTATATTTACTAATGCTAACCAAACAGCTAACTGAGTATATATGAATAGATGCAATAGAGATACATTTAGGATAGAAGATAATATTGTCTCTCCTTGTTCATCAGTTTCAAGTGAGTAGAAAAACGTGCCAATTTCAGGGAAATGAAATCAAGAACATTAGTTAATGTGTTAACTTATAACACTTTTCAATCTTTAACCTCTGTAGCTTTGGTGCACATTCCATCGACCAGAGATGGTACAATCTAGCTTGGAAACTTCACTGAAAAAACTTCAGCTGGACTATGTGGACCTCTATCTTATTCATTGCCCAGTGTCCATGAAGGTAGGCAACTTGCCTCAACAGTTCTATTTAAATGCAACTGTCACTGTGACCATCAATTGCATGGATGACTGAATTAGGCTTTCACAAATTAATACAAAGTTTATGTGCTGTGTACAATTTTCAAACCAGTTTATGCAAAAGAACTTATTGAGTTATGTAAATGAGGCACCCCTCCTATTCCTACAATGATAGATGTGAAATAATCTTCAGAGACATCTCTTTTTATGAGCCCCATGCATGTAGGTTTCCTTGTTTTCTGTCAAGTTCCTTCTGCACTACAGAGTATTAATCATTGCAGCCTTTAATCATACACCATATGCAGCCTTTGCCATAAAAGTCTCATTAATATTAATACTTGAGTATTTCTCAGTATCTTTCAACATCACAATTAATCTTGAAAAGAGCATTGTCTTCAATTCAGTCTGTGAACTCTTAAACTCAGTGAATTTCTTCATTGTTTACTTTCTAATTCCTGGCCAAAGTTAGAAAAGGAACAGTACATAGTACTGTAACTCAGTAAGGGAGAAGTGGCCCAGTAGTGAAGGGTGCTGCACTGCAAGTTGCACTGGGTAACTCTAAACTCTTAGTCACTTGATAGCTTTGTTATATGGTGTAGACTTCTTAATTCTGTGACTTCATTTTTTATCTGCAAAAAATAATCACTTCACATAGATTATAATGTAGAAAGGAGAGTAAATGAAATAATATACATCAAGAGCTAATCCTAGTTCCCCAAACATTGACCACACCTTTTAAAATATTTCTGTTTTAATATTTTAAAATATTAATGGCTAATAAAGTAAATGTTGAATCCTATTTTTTAATAATCAACAATAGGAACTGTAACAATCTCAGGGTATTTTTACATATGGAGAACATGAAAATTTTCAAACTTATCTCTCATGTTTACACTTTCCTAGCCCCTTGGCATGCTGGTGTAGGAAATTTCAAAACATAATGAAGCACAGGACACCACAAATTTAAGGAAGACTTTAATTTCAAGAATTACATGGCGTTACAATTATATTTTCTCATCAGAATACATAGCTCTATTCCTTAGTGAGAAAAAGCCCACAGTATGCTGCTGAAAGGAGTCCATGTACACCATCCTTAAAAGAAATTAAAAGCTCATTCTTCCTCACTGTGTTCTTGGATATGTGCTGACCTCAACTGCATTTCATAAAAGGGACACAAATGAATTTCCTTGCATTAGGGCATTCTATGCAATTCCACAATCCATGGTTGATGGCAGTTGGTTTTGGTTTTGTTGGTTTATTTACTTATTTTTTGTAAGAAATCGCCTTCTTTGACTTCAGGGAAATTTATTTTATGTTTCATATTGGTACATGATTGTAATACATATTTATAATGAGTGTTTGGTACATTGACATGGCATTGCTTGATTCCTTTTTAAACTCTTTCCCTTCCTTCTCTTCTCCATCCTCATATCTGTTGGAACTTGCCATACAAACATATTTTTACACATATTTGTAGCTCCTGATGATCAAAGTCTTGGTTGAAGCTTAGTGTATGTATAGGACATTTTGCAACCCCTCACTTTTGGAAAATCCCACTTTCCTTCTCTCCTTTCTTCCTTATAGATGCTAAATATTCATTCCTATTTCTTACTGTCCACCTTATATTTCACACTTTTTAAATGTATTTTAGTTCTCTCCTAAAAGATATACAATGTGACATTTGAGTATATGCGTCTCATTTGCTTCACTTAATATTATGGCCTCAAGTTGAATCCATTTTCCAATCAATGACTCAAGTTTTCTTTGAAAAGTCATATGCATTCCAGTGTACTATCTACCTTCCTATTTAAATGTTTTCTTTCACAGTAGATCATATTTCTCTCATATCTGGAAGAAAAAAGAAAAAGAAAAGAGGAAAAATTTTAAAAGACCATGATAGATAATTTTTCTTTCCTTTTTTGAATTAGGTTGACTCAGGGCTTATCAATTCTATTTATTTTTTTAAAGCACCAACTCTTTGATACATTGATTCTTTGTATTGTTTTCTTGATCTCTATTTCATGTATTTCTGCTCTGACCTTTATCATTTCCCTCCTTATTTTGACTTGGGCTTGACTTGCTCTTCTTTTTCTAGATGTCTGAGGTGCAGCATCAGGTTGATTATTTGTGTTAATTCTGTTTTCCTGATGTGGGAATTCACCACAATAAGTCTTCCTCTAGGGCTGCTTTCATTGTTTCCCACAGGTTCCGGTAAGATGTATTTGTATTTTCATTTGCTTGTAGATATTGTTTAATTTATTCTTTA
>PVJX010047304.1:0-11928 GCA_004027295.1 Dolichotis patagonum
TACTCATTGTCGTCTCAAAAAATAGTTGCCAAATTTACAAAATCAAAGCATAATGACTAGACAGTCAAACACTGACAGCACAAACCCTTCTGTTCAATGTTTCCACAGAAATTCAGTAATATGGTCAACTATCTTACACACTATACATTTCATTATACTCTTTAGAGCACTTTGCTTCCCTTTCACTTTCACAATATCTATCATACTCTTTGGGTCCCAGTAATGGGCCAGATTTTGTTATTTTTTTACACTAGAGAGATAATGTGATATTTACTCATGTGAGTCCTGTATATTTCACTGATCAGGATATTTCCAAGTTGGCTCCATTTACCTATAAAGGCCTCAAGATCATCATTTCTATGGCTGAGTTGTATTTGTTGTATAAAAATACCACATTTTTTCATCCACTCTACAGTTTCATCTCACCACAGAAAGAATGGCTGCCATCAAGAAAACAACTGATAACAAATGTTGGTGAGGATGTGGGAAAAAGGAACACTGCTCCACTGTTGGTGGGAGTGCAGACTGGTGCAACCACTGTGGAAATCAGTATGGAGATTCCTCAAAAAACTAGGATTGGAAATTCCATTCAATCCAGCTATTCCCCTCTTGGGTATTTTCCCAGAAAAATTGAAAACATCAGGTCACAGAGATATATGTGCACCTATGTTCATAGCAGCACAATTTGTAATAGCTAAATCTTGGAAACAACCAAAAGCCCATCAAAAGCCTGATTTTTAAAACCCAATACTGACTGAGAAACAGAATGAGGACATGAGCGAGAAGAGGAACACAGAAATAGCCTCCTACAGAGACAGCTCTGCGGCCTCCTAGATGCCATCCCTTCCATAGCCTCCCAAAGAACAGAGCAGCCCTCTTTGTAGAGGGAAACTTGAGAGGTGGGAAGTTGGGCAGAGGAGGGATGGTGAGGCAGGGGTCTGTCCAGCACCCGTCCTGTCTGCCCTGATATCAGGCCTGTCTCGGGTCTGCTGGCCTCGCTCTAGCTGTCTTTATCTCTGATTTAGACTTTGTTTTGCTCCTACCTGATGACATGTCCTTATCCTCTCTCATCTGGCTGCCTCCTGCCTTCCATCAAGTTTCAGCCCTGCAGTTTTTATTGGGGGTTTGGGGGAGTTGAGAGAAATGAATGAGATCTGCTGGGAGATTTCTGCTTCAAAGATGCTGAATCTCAAGCCCGGCTTCTTGTGGTACCAAGATAGTCATGGCCATGGTTTGGGTATGACAAGGAAAAACTATGACTCATCCCAGCCAACTTTACCTTTATCTGTGGGCATAGATACTCACTGAGGTGCCATGGCATCATACCTCAGAGTGGGAGCCAGGTTGCAGGCTGGATTTAAGATTAAAGTGTCTGTGAACTCTTTGAAGGTCCAGTAAGGTTGTAGCAAGGGAGGCAGCTCCACACATTTGTGAGCCTCAGAAAGAAGGGGTTGGAGTGAAAATCATGCTGTAGACCTCCTGAAGTGACTTGAGCTGGTTCTCAGTGTTCAAGGTAGACAGAAAAATGGAGGCTTATGCCCTTCCCAGGGCCATTGGCTTTGGAAGGCATGAAATGATCCATATTGCTCAGAATTGTGACAGTTGAAATGACTTGTACTGTGTGTTTTCCACAGTACACTAAGACGTCACACTCATGCTTATCTTTCCTGTTCCTCTCTGATGGTTTCCACCGTGACCTCTGAAGCATTACCTCACCAGCTCCCACATGGTCTCTAGGGAACCTCATACTCTCTAGAAAGCACTCCACTTGACAAGAAGCTTGGGGAAGATGTCCCTGCTTGAAAAATCTGGTGCTCTGTCCACTGAGAACTGCTGTAGTTCTGTGTAACAGCAGCCACATGTGAATCAGGATTTCAACTCTGTTTCCTTGACCAAATGCCAGAATACCTCTGCTTGTTCTTGGCTAAGCATTCAGTTGGTTCTCTGGAGGGAGACACTCATACCCTGTCTCTTCCCAGAGATAAGAGAATAAAACAACCAGATCTAATGAGCTCGAGGTAAAGGCAAGGACCCTAGTTATTCTGTTATTGCATCTTAGGGATCAGGATGACCCCTGGTACCGTTTACAGCTTCCCAAAATGCAGGCAGTGTCCATGTCCACCATGAGGGACTCCTGGAACAGTTGTTCTGGCTGTGCAAGAATGTGGTGAGGAGCAGGGAAGTGGGCAAGGAGCAGAAAACAGTTACAGAGATCATTGTGTTTGCTTGCAGCTCCCCTGGAGCCCCATCCTCAGGAGAACACATCAAGGGTTGGAAAACGTATGTGGATTTCTGGATTCTGTGCTTGTATCTCAGAGTAGGAAGGATGATCCATAGTTGTATCTTCCTCATGACCTTCAGAGTCAGAATCACATCTCATAGGTGGCACACTCTGCACTGATGTGATGAGAAGCTAGGCCAGAGGTCATGGCTTTAATACTGGGTGTCTTCCTCAGGGTCAAGAATAAATCATCTGTGCTCCTGCCTGCCCAAGGTCACTGCAGCCCCAAGTGTTCCAACATAGGAACTCAGCCTTGCTCTTCCAGGCCTGGAGTGTCCCTGGCTCCCCAGTCTCCACCTATATCCCTTGGTGCCTCTCCTGTTTTGGGCCACCTCCTCCTGACAATTCTGGGTCCCTATACTCTGTGTTATCTCTTTCCACCCTGCTGTGGTTTCTAGGGTCAAAATACTTCATCCACCCTCTGTGATCATCACTCTTAGCCCACCTTCTTTCCACATTAACGGGGCCCCTGGCCATCACACCCATGGACTCTTATGGACAGATTTCCTAACCTTGAAATGTCAACATCCTCTGCAATCCAGATCATCTCAGAATTGTCCGACTATTCCAATTAGTAATATAAATTGCTACATACTGGTGACAGAAATACACCTTGCAATGCCAGATGGCCAAAACTGCAGAAATCACTGTGTGCCTGAGTCAGTGTATGGGCAGGTTGTTGCTCCTCCCACAGGCTCTTAGGATCCCTCTTGCTTTCTCCAGTTTTCTAGAATTGTGGTCTCATAATTCTGTCTTTGCCTGTCTTCATGCAGCTTTCCTTGTTTGTGCTTAATCTCACTCCAGTTGAATCCCAAAAGGACACTTGATATGACATTCAGGTGCCAGCTGGAAAAATTCAAAATGATCTCACCGTATTCCCTTCTTATTTCATTTAAGGCATAGTATAGTAAGAAGGAAAGAAGCAAGGAAACATTCATAAGACTAAGGGGAATACAGTCAGGAAGTTCCATGACTTGTTTAGTATGTCTCTTTTCTAGCTGAGCATAATGAGTTACAGTCCATGCTGCCCAAACCTGTACCAGACAGTCAACATCATTAGAACAAAGACATGTCTGAGAAAATCACTACCAAGGGGAGCCTAAAGAGACTTCATGACTTCTTTGCTTCTTATGTGGTTTAAATGTTGTCCAGGGTTCTTGTTTGGAAATTATTACCTACCGTGAGATATTATGAGGGTGGAGCTGGGTATGATTCATACTCCCAGAGAGGTGGTAACAAAAGTTGAGCCCACAATGGAGTTCTTGAACTGCTGAGATCTGGACTCACCTTTGATGGAGACTTTGTTCTTTCCCGTGTGTTACATGTGCTATCCTAGCTATCTGTTCACAGTGATCACAAATCAGTAGAAAAATACTCAGTGGTCTGAGTTTGTTTTAGCTACTCTAACAAAACATCACAATCTACATCATTTCCCAGTGACAGGGACTTATTTCTGATAGTTATGGAAGCTGAGAAATGCACAAGACACCAACAGGTCTTTTTGTTGCTGTTGGTGTTGTTTTTCTTTTGAGACAGACTCTTGTGATGCAGTGCAGGCTGACCTTGATCTCACTGTGTAGCCCAGGGTAGCCTTGAATTCAGGTCAATCCCACTGCTTCAGTTTCTCCAGTGCTGTGCACCACCACGTCTACTATGCCCACTTGCTTAGCCCTTAAATGAGAGCAGTTCTAGGACCATGGAAGGGTCCAAGAGGAGTCTGGAGAGAAGTGGCAGAGGAAAACATGGGATCAAGGCAGGGCTGGTGGTGACAGTCAGGTTGGTATCATTAGAGACTGGGACAGAAATATGGGCAAAAATGAAGGTATCACATCCCAGGCTGAGAACTCCTCTCCAATTCTAGGCCCTACGTCTAGCAATCCAGCCACAGGTGATACTTATGCTGTGCGGTCCACTGAAACCTTTTCAGTAAGCAGAGATGTTCCCATTGTTGGTCACAGCTTGAGTCTCTGCAGGACTCAAGAGCAGTGAGACAGAATGAGAAGAAAGGTAAGAGTCATCTTGTCTAGGGAAAAGGGGAATGTTCCTATGTACTTCAGCAGAGAGGCTCACCGTGTGGTTTCCTCACAACACTTAACAAAGGATGAATCATCTTATGTTAGGATCTAATAGTTTCCAGGGAGTAAAAATTCAGATCTCCAAATAATCATCCTCACTAGCTTCTGAGGCTTTCTCTGTTCACTTTTTAAATGTAATTTACCAACCATACATGAAGGAGAAAACAATTATTATTCTTACATTTCAGGTGGGAAGACAGGTTGGAGAAAGTGGCAAAATGGTAGATGATATATGATGCTCCCCCTTGTTCTGACTCTGCTCCAGCACCTCTAGGGCTGTGTGTCACAATCTAAATACAGAAAAGATTTGAGGTCCCTGTCTCATGGGTGTTGAAGTGCGCAGTGGAAGACCTTGAACCATACAGCATGCTTCCTGTGGCTGGCAATCACAGAAGCCTTCGGGATAAGGTCACCCAGATGGATCCCTGTCAGTTTCACATTCTGTCAAGGAATGAGAGGGCTGCACAAAGTCACTTCACCAAAAAGTTCACGCCTGGATGGTGTGATTTTGGATATAGGTCCAGCTGACCATAAGGCTCAGGGGACAGTGGCTCACTTCCTGGGACTCCTGTTGCTACAGTGGCCAAGGGGTCTCTCTTGGTGTTGCTGTGACAAACTACCCAACACTCAAAGTAGAAAGAGGAAATGTTTATTCAGCTCAAATTTATAGAGGCTTCTGTCAATAGTCAGATGTCTACAAGTACAGTGGCTTGGCAGGGGTCTCAGACAGCAAGAGGCAGCAGCAGCAAGCAGTGAGTTTACCTTTCCATTCTGTCCTGTCCTGACTACAAGCATTTTGGGTGGCACCACCCACATCAAGTCTGCAAAGTTTGTCTTTAGTAAACCCATTCATCCATACCCAGAACTATGATACTTCCAATCAGTGGAAAACTTAGTACCACACACACTTAATCCTAGTATCACACAGCCTAATCCAAATACCTGTAAAAAGTCCCATTTTTGAATGCATGAGGCTTTGGGGGGACATCTAGACAGAAGCCATAACAATGTCCTACATCTGCAGCATTATCTTTCACTGGATGTTCTTGGGTTAATAGTCCAGTTGAAGAAATTAGAACAAGTTCCAAGATAGCTTTAAAAAAAGTTCTCTTCAGGAAAGATATCATAGTTACACCATATGAATGAATCCAAGTTAATAGAGTAGGCTTGACTTTCTTCAACCCTTTGTTTTGAAATAGCAAAACAAGTTTTTCTTATCTATCTTGAAAATATGTGTATTAAAATGAATAATTCAGGTTTTAAATGTGAGTTCTAAAGGTTATCTTAAAGTCCATTGAATTGCCTGGATGGCAAAATAATCTTAGAAAATTATTCCAATAAAGTGTATGTTCAGATGACTGTTAGTGGTCAATGGCAGGCATGAGAATTTGTGTACTTGCTTTTTTCTCTAGAAAATGATAATTTTAGGTTTTCAAACAATTTATATGAACAGATCTACTATTCTTTCCACTCATCTTTGTGGTAAAAGATAATGATTCTTCTGAAGTGTAGTATGTGAGTGTTTCTATATTTTGGATTTATCAATACTGTACGTCATGATATTAATTTTTTTCACTTTATACTAAATTGAATTAACTTTAGAGCATAGCCTTGCTTATTTCTTTCATTTATGCTTTGTTTTTGGTCTGTGCAATGTCTTGCTTGTAAATATTACTAGGTACATGGAAAATGGATTTAGGTCTTCTCTGAGCTCAGAGACACACAGGTACATGAGGAGACAAGGCACAAGTGTCAATTCCAAATATCTGCTCTGTGATTTCCCCTTCCTCAGGTCATGGATAAATGTGGTGTGAGCATAGGTCAGTAGTAAATTTGCAACCATCTAGTTCTCTGCTGAGCACTTCATTTTGGCTAGCTGAGGCACCCATTCATGATATCCATGTGAATTTGTATCATCTTAGTATTTTGTGTTTCAATGCAAAAATATAATTTAATGTACAGTAGTATATTGTGGTTAACTTGTAATTAATTCACTAACCTTCAACAACAATCTCCACCTTATTTTGGAAATTGTGGATTACCATTGTTGGTTTTAAGAGTTTTAAAAATATAGAGTAGTCTACACTGGACATGGTGGTGCAAACTTGTAATCCCAGAAATAATGAGTCCAAGGAAGCAGGATTACTGTGCCTTCCAGGCCACCCTGAGCTACATTATGAGTTCAAAGGCACCCTGAACTACCTAGAGAGTCTCTGCTGTAAAAATAGGCTGTTCCGAACTTGAAAGGCAATTGAATACAGTGTGATGAAAAGGTGAGAGAGAGTGAGTGGCCATTTAGAATGGAATCAAATTTCAAATCACAGCTCTTCTCTGAAGGAATTTTAACTTCATGAATTGAGAATGAATTCAGAAAATGTTTTGAGAAAACAGTGACTGCCTCAAAGCACTTCAATTTAATAGAAACAATAAAAATACAGTACTAATGTTTCTTTCAAAAGTCTACTGTAGAAATAAATGTTTTTATTTAAGGATAAAAACATGGATGCCAGAATGCGATTGCTTTTGGACATGCTTCCTGAAAGTAGAACATGTCATTTAAACATTGTGAGTTCCACTCTTCATTTCAGTTCCTGCCTCAGTCATGGGATACCACCTACTGTTTCCCAGTCACAGGTTCTTCTCGTTTTGACATTTCTGTCTTTAGCCCAATGATTCACATTTATCTGGATGTCCCCCCAAGAAAGCATCAAGAGATGGCTGAATCATGGGTGTCTGATGCTAGATTGTGGAATTTAGGGTGTTTGATCAATAAATTGGTTTAGCTAGTTCTGGATGTCAATCAAGATTTCTAACCTGTATGGAATACACAGGGTCAGAAAGAAAGCAGGTTACTGCTGCTTGCTGCTTTCTCCTGCTGCTTCCTGCCATCTTGCCATGGACTGTTTCCCTTCTGCCATGCCCCCTTGCCCTGGAGCCAGCTGACTGTGGACTGAAACCTCTGCAAACTGTGAGCTGAAATAAATCTTTTCTCTTTTAGCTTGTGGGCACCAGGAATTTTGTCCAGAAAGCAAATAATGCACTGTGGCAGTGTAGAACTGTGGGGCCTGGGATGATGAAAGATTACTTGTAGTGACAGTTCAAGTTAAACTATGAGGCCAGATGGATTGCTAAACTGAGACTCACCAACATGAGACTAAAGAAAATGGGGCCAATGTGAGAAACCTCTAAGTCTTTTATCTATAATCCAAGGACATGTGAACAAGTGTGCAGAAGAAAAACATTTGGGTAGGAGTTTTCTTTAGAAGAAAGCTAAAAACAGGACAATTTTTTCAACACCATTTATTAAAAAGGCTATCCTTCTTTCAATGAACATGTTTAGCCCTTTGTCAAATATAAGGTGGCTAAGTGTCTTTGTAGTAGTGTTTTCATTTTCTAATCTGTTCCATTTATCCTCAGGTCTATTTCTTTGCCAGTAACATGATGATTTTATCACTGTAGCTTTGTAGTGTAATTTCAAGTCAGTAATTGAGATGTTTCCTACCATGCCTCTGTTGCCCAGGAGTGCCTTGGCTATTCTAGCTTTCTTCTGTTTCCAAGTGAATTTTAGGATTGTTTTCTCTAGATCTGTAATCTATGTTAATCATATTTTGATTGGGATTGCATTAAATCTGTGTAACAGTTTTTGGAGTATGGCCATTTTCACAATGTTGGTTCTTTGTAACCAAGAGCAAGGAATATCCTTCCACTTTCTAATATCCTCTTCAACCTCCTTTTTTAGACTAGTATAATTTTCAGCATATAGGTCTTTTACATTCTTGGTTAGGTTGATTGCTAGGTATTTCATTTTTTAGATGCTATTGTGAAAGGTGGTATTTCCATAATTTCTCTCTCAGTGAGATTTTTGTTTGTGTACAGGAATGCTATTGATTTTTGAGTGTTGACTTTGTATCCAGATATGCTGCTGAATTTGTTTATTACTTCTAGTAGTCTTTTAATGGAGATTTTCAGGTCTTCTATGTAGAGTAGTATCAAGTCATCTGCAAATAGTGATAATTTAACTTCTTCCTTTCCTATCTTTATTACTTTTATTTCTCTCTTTTGTCTGATTACTCTGGCTAATATTTCCAGAACCATATTGAATAGGAATGGTGATAGTGGGCATCCTTATCTTGTTCCTGATTTTAAAGTAAAAGCTTTCATTTTTTCCATTTAGTATAATGTTGGCTGTGTATTTGTCATATATGGTTTGTATCAGATTGAGGCAGGTACCCTCTATTCCAAATTTGTGTAGGGTTTTTATCATGAACAAGTGTTGCACTTTATCAAAAGCTTTTTCTGCATCTATTGAGATGATCATGAGGGGTGTTTTTTTGGCTCTGTTGATGTGGTGTATTACATTAATTGATTTGCATATGTTGAACCATCCCTGCATTCCTGGAATAAATCCCACTTGGTCATGGTGTATAATATCCTTGATGATTTGCTGCATTCTATTTGCCAATATTTTATTGAGAATCTTTCCATCAATGTTCATTAGTGAGATTGGCCTATAGTTCTCATTTTTGGTTGGGTCTTTTTCTGGTTTTGATATCAGAGTGATACTTGCCTCCAAGGATGAGTTAGGGAGGATTGCTTCTCTTTCAATTTCATTGAAGAGTTTAAAGAATATTGGTGTTAAATCTTCTCTAAATTTCTTATAGAATTCAGCTGTGAATCCATCAGGACCTGGGCTTTTCTTTGTTGCTAAGTGTTTAATTACATTTTTCATTTCAGCAGTTGATACTGGGTTATTAAAAATTGCTATATCTTCTTGGTTGAGCTTTGGTGGTTCATATGTTCCTAAAATTCTGCCCATTTCCTCTGTGTTTTCCACCCTATGTGAGGGAAGATTTTCAAAGTAGGTGTTCATGATCTTTGGAATTTCCATGGTATCTGTAGTAATTTTCTTCTTTTTAGTCCTTATTGCATAGATTTGAGTTTTTTCTTTCTTTTTCTTGATAAGGTTGGCTAGGGGTTTATCAATTTTGTTTATTCTCTCAAAAAATCAGCTTTTTGATTCATTGTCTTTGTTTTTTTTTTTTAGTTTCCATTGCATTAATTTCTGCTCTAATCTTTACAATTTCCTCTTTTCTATGAGTTTTGGGTTTGACTTGCTCTTCCTTTTCTAGAAGCTTGAGATGCAGCATTAGGTTATTTATTTGTGTTCATTCGATTTTCTTGATGTGACTATTTATTGCTATATATTTCCCTCTTAAGACGGCTTTCATTGTATCCCATATGTTATGTTATGTTGTCTCTGCATTTTTATTGTATTGTAGGTATTGTTTTATTTCCTCTTTAATTTCATCTGTAACCCACTGGTTATTCAGAAAGTTATTGTTTAATTTCCATGTATTTATGCAGGTTTTGCAGGGGTTTTTTTGCCATTGATTTCCAATTTCAGTGCACTGTGGTCAGATATTATGCATGGGATAATTTCAATACCTTTGCTTTTACTTAAGAATATTTTATGGGGTAATATATGGTCTATTTTGGAGAATGTCCTGTTCACAGCTGAGAAGAATGTGTATTTTGATGTGGTTGGGTGGAACACTATGTAAACATCTACTAAGTCCAATTGCTCACAGGTATGATTAAGTTCTATTATTTCTTTGCTGACTTTTTGTCTAGTTGATCTATCTCTTTGTGACAATGGGCTGTTAACGTCCCCTGTAATAATTGTGTTCTTGTGTATTTGGTTTTTCATGTCCTTTAGTATCTGTCTTATATAATTGGGTGCTCCTGTGTTTGGTGCATATATATTTATAATTGTTAGTTCTTCCTCTTGAATTTTCCATTTGCGAGTATGTAGTAACTTTCTTTGTCTCGTTTAATCATTTTAGGTTTGAAGTTCACATTGTCTGCAAATGGCATAGTTACCTCTGCTTTTTTATGGGTTCCTGTTGCATGGAATACTCTTTTCCATCCTTTGACTTTTAATCTATGAGTTTCTTTTTGAGTCAGCTGTGTTTCTTGTATACAGCATATTTTGGGATCCTGTTTCTTGATCCATTCCATCAACCTGTTTCTTTTGATAGGTGAATTGAGCCCATTTACATTTATGGATATCACTGATACGTACTGGCTCGACTTTGTCATGTTGTGTTACTATTGTTAGTTTCCTGATTTTCTCCCTTGTTTAATTTCTTGTTCAGCCTGGTGATTTCTTTCTGTTGTTGTTCTGGAAATTGTGGTCATTTTTATCTCTATCTAGGATGTCCTTCAGCACTCTTTCTAAGGTTGGTTTGATGGACATGAATTTCTTCAGTTGTTCCTTGTCATGGAAGTATCTTGTTTCTCCATTAAATTTGAAAGACAGTTTTACTGGATACATCAGTCTGGGTTGAAAGTTGCTTTCTTTCAGGGTTTGAAATACCTCACTCCAAACTCATCTTAACCTAAAGGATTGTGCTGAGAAATCTCCCATGATTCTAATAGGTTTTCCTTGATAGGTGAGCTGTGTCTTTTCTCTAACAGTTTTTAGTATTCTGTTTTTATGCTGTATGTCTGAGATCTTAATTGTTACATGTCTCAGTGTAGATGTATGTTGGTTATGACTATGTGGCATTCTATATGCCTCACTTATTTGTATATCAGATTTTTCCCCATGTTTGGGAAATTTTTTGCCATTGTTTCTGTGAACAGCTTAGTTATGTCCTTTGCATTGTCTCCTGCCTCCTTATTGATGCTTGTTAATCTAGCATTGTTTCTCCTGGCATCATCTTGAAGCTGCTGGATTGTCATTTCATAGTGCTTTGTTGTTTTTATAACTGCTACCCTTTCATGATCACTATCTGCAATCCTGTCCTCAAGGTCCCAAATTCTATCCTCAGCTTCATTTAAGTGATTTTGCAGGTTTTCAATACAATTTTTTGTTTCTTGGATATCTCTTTGAATTTGTTTCAGGGATTCTACTTGTTTTTTGCATTGTTCATTCAAAGTTTCAATCAATTTCCCATGCTCCTGTATTTTTTTTATCTATTTCTTCTCTAGCTATGTTGAGCAACTCATTTATTAAGTTTGTTATTTTTGTCTTTATATAAAACATTATTTCTAGTTTGAGTTCCTCTATAGCCTCATGGATTTGTTTCTTTACTTCATTTGCTGTCTTTTCAGGTGTATGATTTTTAAGGTCCTCTATTTCATTATTACCTGTACTTGCTCCTGATGGACTAGATGTCTGAGATTGCATTTTGCCTTTTTGTTTAGTGATTTTCACCTTTTGGGTAAATAGCTGGTCTTTCTATCCCAACAGTCACAACTTTCTGTAGTGTGTGTTTTAGGGTCCTACTGCATGGTTGATGTTTGTCAAATTACTCAGTACCACAATGAAGAGGAGATCCAGTTTCCTGAAGTCCTCCTACAGGGCCTGTTGGATGGGTCCTATATTCTTTCTGGTCTAACTAGCCTAGAAGTATTGATGTAGGGCACCTCTTAGTTCCTGTTGTTATTATATCTTCAGCTTGTTGCAGGTCACTAGATCTTACTAAGAGGTGTAGGGCACCTCTTAGTTCCTGTTGTTATTATATCTTCAGCTTGTTGCAGGTCACTCGATCTCCCTATAGTGTTTGT
>PVJX010047305.1:0-11931 GCA_004027295.1 Dolichotis patagonum
TTTTCTGCATTGTTCATTCAAAGTTTCAATCAATTTCCCATGCTCCTGTAGTTTCTTATCTATTTCTTCTCTGGCTATGTTGAGCAGCTCATTTACTAAGGTTGTTACTTTTGTCTTTACATAAGACATTATTTCTAATTTGATTTCCTCCATAGCCTCATGGATTTGTTTCTTTACTTAATTTGCTATCTTTTCAGAGCTTTCTGGTGTATGAATTTTGGGGTTCTCTATTTCATTATTGCCTGCACTTGCCCCTGATGGACTAGATGTTCGGGATTCCATTTTGCCTTTTCGTTTAGTCATTTTCACCTTTTGGGTGAATTTCTGGTCTTTCTATTCCAACAGACACAACTTTCTGCAATGTGTGTTTCAGGGTTCTAGTGTGTGGTTGATGTTTGTCAAATTGCTGAGTACCACAATGAAGGGGGATGCCATCTCCTGAATTCCTCCTACTGTGCCACACTGACTGAAGCCTGATGAGGTCTTCTGTTTGGGTGAGGGGTTCCTGAACCTCTCATCAAGCCAGCATGGTAGTCCACTGTAGTCCAATGTTCCTGATGGAAGGGCGGGTCCAGCAGATGTGGTCCCAGTCAGCTCAGTCCTGTGGCAGGCTTCCTAGATGTTCATGGAGAAAGGGGGGACCCAGAAGCAGTAGTTCCAGGCACCTCAGGCCCTCTGCCACTGGTCCGTGCAATGTTCCCAGTCCCAAACAGCCCAGGCCAAGATGCCAGTCTCTGCGAAGTTCCCAGTCCCAAACAGCACAGGCTGAGATGCTGGTCTCCACAAAGTTCTCAGTCCCAAACAGCCCAGGCCAAGCTGCCGGTCTCTGGGAGGTTCCCTGCAGGTAAAGTGCAAGCCTACCAGTCCCAAACAGCCAGGCCGAGATGCCGGTCCCCACGATGTTCCCTGCAGGTAAAGCACAGGCCTACCAGTCCCAAACAGCCAGGCTGAGATGCCGGTCTCTGAGAAGTTCCCAGTCCCAAACAGACCAGGCCAAGCTGCCGGTCTCCAGGAGGTTCCCTGCAGATTGAGTGTCTTATTTTTAAAGGTTTCTGTGTATCGAGGCAGTTATAAATGACAGCAAAATTCAAGCTCATTAAGCTTAGGACCAGATTCTAACTATCTAAAAATGTTAACTGATAACACAAAGTATTCCAAATGCAGCTGTTTTTATCCATAGTTTGAAAACAAAGTATTAAATTCATGCAAATTTAATATAGGTTAGCTTCCAATCTTCACTTCCCCAAATGTTTGATTTGGTTTTGGCTCCTTCAGATATTTGCCTTTCTAATGTCAAAGTTTGTAATTTTGTCTACCAAACAGGTTGCATTTTTTATTGTAAAAGGTATTCAATACATACAGGAATTTGAAAACAACATTTGGAAATTAGTTGAGGTCAACACAATTCTAGTATTTAGAATCAGTGTAGCTAAATGAATCTGGTGCTTTTGCTGAACACAAAAAGGTGGCAGGAAATGCCTTCCCTTTCACTTTGGAAAGGTAAGACTTACCCAGGATGCTTCCGTCTGGGGGTTCTTTTGGGGGATCCACTGTTGCCCTGGCACATGTCAATTACTATATAAAGGTTAAATGTAACATCAAATCCAAAACCACAGAGGGCTGGGAACCGTCTTCAGTTCCCATAGTTTAACTGTGGGAAATTTCATCCAGAGGAAATCCACGCTAAATTAGCACTGCAGCGCAACCCAGTGCAGAGTTACGGTAACACCCTGCAATCCCTTCTAATGTACGTGCAAATGGCACCATGGAAGCTTTTTTACATTATCTGTTTCATGGCCTTACAGATTTGGTGAGCCAAATGCAAACTCAATCCCCATTCTATATCCCATCTTTAATTTCTAGTTAAAGTTTACTCTTGCTTTCAAGGCAGAGTTTTAAGGGTCTGTCATTCTTAAGTCATATTTGAGGAAATCATGGTCAATCTTGGATGTTCTCTCACTTCGTCTTGTACACAAAACTCCTGCAGATTTAATACTGGCATTTGTCATCTGCTAATCCCTTCCCATATCCTTCAGATGAATCAGATTCTGGGCCAGGGACAGAGCTCATTGGCACAAGCACCTGCCTGGCAAGTAAGTACAAAGTCCTAAGTTTGGTTCCCAGTACCAAAAAAGAAGAAAAAGAAAGAGAACTAAAGTCAGAACTCTCCACATTTTCCACATCAATTAAAGCAAGATGTGGAATTAGTAGATTAGATGAAGACCTTGACACACTGGACTTCTGGGGCTATTTGGGTTGGGTTTAGAAGGTGCAGAAGCAGAGACAGCTCTTTGTCTGCATCACTACCTGTCCAGATGAGGGACAGCACAAGCCCAAGGAGGCTGGCTGTGGCCCACAGGGTGCTGCCACCTACCTTGGTGAACACATTAGCTAGACTGGGGGTAGCAAAGATGTTCTAGGGAGGAGCTACTTAAAAGCAGCACAGCACCCACTAGTCTGAATAAATGTGTGTGGGGAGACACAGAGCAGCCTCAAGAGGCTGAGCCCCAACCCTGCCACCATGGTTCTGTTCATGTCCACCCTGTCAGTGTGCAGCGTGGCTCCTTGGTGCAACTGACTTTCAGAGAGTTTCCCATTCAAGGAGATATGACTAGGAGTTTGACACATCAACAAGGAAGGAAAAGATGGTCCAGGACTGCAGAGTACGAGGGTGCAGAATGCGTGCTTCACATCAGCAGCTATTAGGAAAATGCAAATAAAAGTGCAACCATTCCTGCTGAACCCAACCCCCTCCAAATGTCTACACAGTAAAAGGGACAGTGAGAGTGGCTGAGAACGTGAAGCAAGTGCAAGCCTTGTAATCTGGCCGTGTTAATTTAAAGCAGTACAGCCATTGTAGGAAGCATGTGTGGTGCTCACTAAGATACAAAATGCACAACTATTGACTGCACACGCCAGAAACCCATAAGTACACCCTGGGGCATGGGAACACATGCCTGGGTCAGGAGGCCCCAGAAGCACAAGTTATGGTGGGGACCCGGAGGAGGCACCTGGATGGGATGCATCACTCCACTCCCAGCCGGGGACAAGCAGACATAGCGAGGCTGCACTGCCAGGAGGAATCCAGCTCTGGACCTCCTGGAAGGTGAATGGCTTTCAAGCCATTTGAAGTAAAATAAGCCGGACGCCCAAGGTCACATATGGTACCGTTGTGTTTATATGAAGTCGCTGAGTGGACTAGCCCAGGGAGCAGAGCTTAGCACGCTAGTCTCCTCATCCACCCTGAGCAGCTGCCAGGCCTAGGTGGAGGAGGACGGAGGAGCCCACAGGTTCCAGGTTCAGCAGCAACTAACAGAAGAGGGACACGTGGAAGTGAAGGGTCCACAAAACAGTGACATTCCTGAGGCCATGGTGACTTATGCTTTGTGAAAATTTCCCTTCAGTCAACTGTTTGCGTTTTGAAAATCATAAGTTATTCTGTTAGTGTAAAAAAGTCTTGTGCAATTGGGGGGGGGGTAAAAAGCCATCCTTGAATTTCTAAATTTTTTCCACAATTTTGAGCCCACTTCTGTTTTAAAAAGAATCTTTTTTATTTTAAAGAGAATAAAACAAAACAGAACAGAACAGAACAAAGCAAATCAGGATAGAACAACGCAAGCAACACAGAACTTCAAAACAAGACAACAGGAAATCAACAGTGGCTACCATAATGTCTCTTGTTTTCTCCGAAATAGTTGTCCATATCTTCACACACAACAATATCAAGCATAACAAAATAATATAAAACCAATCAAAAGAATGAAAGCATTACAGGACTTCAACACCAGATATTAGGAAATGAACAATTGGTTCTATAATGTCTCATTTTCTTCAAAACAGTTGTCCATACTATCACACAGAATAAAATCAAACAAAACACAACAGAACAAAACTGATTAGACAAATGAATGAAAACATTATAGGACTTCAAAATAAGATAATAAGAAACCAACCATGAATACCATAATACATCCCATTATGTTCAAAGTAGCTGCCCATACCGTCAGACACAGTAAAATCTAACAAAACAAGACAGAGCCAAACCAAGCCTAACAAAATTGTGAAAACAATACCAGAGTTTAAGTCAAGACAGTAAGAAGTTAACAGCATCACTACCTTCTCCTCCCAGGTGTTTCCTCCCCTATCACTTCTATAATATACATTGTTCTTTTTTGATCCCTCTAACTCCTTGTTTTTTATGCTGGAGTTCACCCATATGAGTTCACACTGTTTCACCCATGAACATGATCTCCAGTTGCATCAACTTACCTACAAGAGCCTCAAGATTATTCTACTTTATTAGGTGGGTAGCTTTCCATGGAATGAAAATACCATATTTTTCTTATTCATTCTGTGTTTGATGGGCAAGTTACCCTTGCTTTTTTTCTGATCTCCTGTTATATGGAACAATTGTTTTCTCTGCTTTGATTTTCAGTCTATAAATTTCCTTTCAAGTTAAATGTGTTTCTTTTTTATTTTTTTATTTTTAAAATTTTTTTATTAATTTGAAGGTAGCAAAATACAACAGAACAGGATGAAGTGAAGCCAACTGAGAAAGCGTAGTGAAATTGGTACAGAACTTCACAGCAGCTTACCAGGATAATAGTAATAGGTACCATAGTATATCTCGTTATCTTCACAATAGTTGTTCTTTCAATCAGGTATAGCAAAATCAAAGGAAATACAGAATACTATAGAACTTATCAAAACAGAATATTGAATAGAGCAATACCATTAATCAGGACAAAGCAAAACAGTGATAAAAATATTTTCCTTCAAAGAGATGGTAGAAGGAAATCCCCCTTATTTGCTATATGGTCAACCTCCCAAGAGATGCTCAGATCTCTGGCTACCACTTACTAACGGGGGGAGGTGGCATGTTTGATTCTCAGCCTGCAGCTCTCAGCCACTTACCAGGGCAGCAGGCTGGTTGCTCTTTTTCCCAGCGCCCTAAGATCCAACATGGCGTGGATTTCAGGAAACGCTGCTACTTCTCACCCTGGCGTGGCCACAGCTTGCCAGACCACAGCCACTTTCCAGGATGGCAGGCTGGTTGCTCGTTTTCCCAGCACCCTAAGTTCCAACATGGTGTGGATTTCAGGAAATGCTGCTGCTTCTTGCCCTGGCGTGGCAGCAGGTTGACAAACCACAGCCACTTAACAGGGCGGCAGGCTGGTTGTTCGTTTTCCCAGTGCCTTAAGTTCCAACATGGCATGGATTTGAGCCCACTTCTTGTCACTGGAATTTGTGGCCCCAGGAAAAGCACTGTTGTTGAACACAGGGCAAATGTGGAGCCTTGGGACAGAGTTTTACACTTCTGAATGTTTCCTTCGGCTCCACCGAATGGCCAGAGCTGCATTCTCCCAACAACCCTGCAGTCCACTGCCCTCAAGCCAAGCAATGGGACAACCTTGTACATGCAGCCCAACTGAGCACAGAATTCCCTGCCTGTCAGTGTGCAGCAGAGCTTCCTGGTTCCCAGAGAACGCGGGCAGCATGGACATTCCGGTCTCTGTGACAGCCAAAACAAACCACTGCTGCCTTCGAGAGGCAGCCACATTTCCAGAGACACTGACAGACGTGAGGCAAAGAGTAAGTACAACAATGTCAGGGCAAGTAGGTGGCTACGGTCCGTGTGTGTGTGTGTGTGTGTGTTTGTTCACAGGTGTGGTCTGTGTCAGGCGTGGAGGGGTCCTGTCCTTCTGGGAGTGAGAGACGCTGGTGTCTCTTCATGAAGGGCTGGTGGAAGACACCCTTAGCCATTGTGTCCCCAGTCCCATCTTGTCCTGAAGCCACCCCTGTTGTGTATGGAGCTGTCATCTGCGTGTGTGTAGCTGAGATCCCAAAGTGTTTCAGCACTGACCCCTCAGTGTCACAATTCCATTACCCTGCTCCCTTAAGGACGCCACTTTACTCTCAGCACAACCCCTAGTCACCTAAGGCTGTGCTGTGTTCCCCTAGGTCAAATACAGCAAACTGGAGGACTCTGAGGACCAGGTCCAGCTGTGGGTCTTCATATCTCTGTATGAGGAGGACCCCGACAATGTACTGCTCCCAGATTGTACCCCGGGTGCTGAGGCCACTCGTAACCTTGCCAACCAGAGGATAGTGGACTTCATCGTGAAGACCAAGGGCACCGACGACCACCTGCTTGACATCATGCAGGGCAGGAAGCCGTCCCGCTGGCTGGAGGCCTTCTTGCAAGAGAGCAGGTACCTGGTCTGCCTGGAGACCTACTTGGAGGATGAAGATCAGCTGCTCTGTGTGGCCCGACACGTGCAGCGAGTCTATGATCACATGAAGGAGCCCATGCTGGCCCTGCGCACAGTGGACAAGGTGAGGCTGGTGATGGAGGTGCTGCTACCAGAAGCCGTGATCTGCTCCATTGCCGCCCTGGAGGGCCTCGACCACCAGCATGCGGAGGAGAGGTTTCTGCGTGGGCCCGACATGTGCCCTCATGAGAGAAAGCTGTGAGACAGGATCATCAGGAGGAGGAGGAACAGATCCAGGGCCAGCAGGGAGCTGCCCCACTATTAAGCCTAAACCCACACCCTAGAGGGGAGTCCGCTCCTCTCCTCAGTCCATGCCCAGAGAGCCTGCATTCACAATAAAAGCTCTGCACCCCTCCTTCACAAAGCTGTGTGTTGTACTTGGGGTTTTACCCAGCAAAGGGGAGCACCCAAATTTTAGCGGTGCCCCTCCCGGAAGGAGCCTGCTTGGGATCACTTGGGAGGTGATGCAGGAGTCGTTGGGAGGTCACTTGGGAGGTCACTTGGGAGGCTCACTGCCAATTCCCTTCCCTTCCTACAACCACCCACATTCCCGCCCCATGACGTGCACTTGCAGGAATGAGTGTGGGAGGGACCTTCCCAGCCCTGCAAACAGGGGACCCCTCCACCACCCCTCCCTGGCTCTGCCCCACACAGCGAGGCTCCCGGGGCCCCTGCCTGGACCCTGTGTGCCACAGGCTCACGGTCCTGCTCCTCCACCATAGGAACAGAGGACCTCGATGCTCTATGGGGACTGATTTCCCACCCCCACACCCACCTCCACCCCCGGAGTTCACCCTCTGGCTTCTCTGTGAGCCCTGGCCCATGAACCCTACAAGCTGTGCCACCTCAGCCCCCTCACAGGCTGGTTCCTCTCCAGGTGCCCAGTGTCCTCGCCCCCATGTCCGGCCCCTCACCCTTGGTGTGTCCACAGAGCAAGACAGGTGTGGTTGTCGGCTGTGTCTGTGCAGAACCTTGGGTGTGGCAGGAAGGGATGGAGATGCGTGGGCCAGGCTGCATGTAAATCTGACAGCATGTTTCTTTCCTGTTGTCCAATCTTCCTCTTCCCTCTCCCTCTCCTCCCTCCTCCTCCAGTTCCCCTGTCCCACTTTTCATTTGTGTGAATATCGGTTGCCTTAGCTCAATGCTTACCTTATAATGTTTATATTAATTGGGTTTATCAGGTTCCTGTACATGGAGTATCTCTGTTCTTCTTACTTCCCCTTGCCCTCTTCCTCATCCCTTGCTGTAGGGAGTGGCATGATATGCCCTCCTGTGGGCATTTGGTGCATCTGCCTACATTACCCATGATCCTCTCTGCCTGGCCGGACGTGACTGCAACCTATCCAGTCTCTCCACAACATCTCTGCCTGATGACGACAATTTCCTGCCCTCACCCTATATAAACCATGCTCACTTCCTCAATAAATGAGACTTGATTGGAACTGCTCAACTTGTCTCCATCTCTCTTTCCTCTTGCCCAGCCCACCATCCCCGTTCCTTCTCCAGGTAAGACCCACGGACTGATCTGTGGGCCGGATCAAGTGGCACCCAACATGGCCTTGCCTGGCACAAGGGATTTCAACACGGGACCGTTCACAGGAGTAAATCGCTGGCCAGCGTGACTGTTTCGGGACTTCGTCCCTGTGATCCGAGCAGACGGCCACCTTACGTCTCGCCTGAATCACGGTAGATGAATGGATCTATTTTCCTTATTGGCATGGGACAAGTACTTAGCACGAGTTGTTCATGGATGGCCTCAGATAGGCACTCAAGGTTAAAGGGATTAAGGTTAAAACCAGGGATTTATTACAGTACTTTCAGTTCATACATAAGATATGCCCTTGGTTTCCTTTAGAGGGCTCCATTGATGTAAAGAGATGGGAAAGAGTAGGAGATGCTCTCAAAGATTATTACAGAGTTTTTGGTCCCGAAAAGATCTCGGTAACTTCTTTTGCATATTGGATTTTAATTTCTGAGCTGCTGACCCAGTGTCATTCAGACCCCCAAATTAATGAAACGCTTATTCAAGGGGAAGCTGCATTGCGCTCCTCCCGCAATCCTACCCCAAAGCCACCATCAGACACATTCAGTGCGTCTAGTCACCCCGGCTCAGTGATTCTTGATATCCAGGAGCCCCTTCAAGATGGCGACTTGCCGCCACTTCCTCTTTCTGGAGTGCATGAGGGCACTCAAAATGGCGCTGCCCTGTCTGGCACCCAAAATGGCACTGCCCTGTCCGATACTCAAAATGGCGCCGCCACACTCCCTCCTCCATATCGGCCAATATATCCTGACCTTTCCGATTTCCAGGAAGTTGATTGGTCTCAATTAGCAGAGGAGGCTGCTCAATATCATTCCCCTCCCACTGTTGTAGCCTCTGCGCTAGCGACACTGGGTCAACCCCCGCCTGGCCTCCGAAAGCCGCCCAGCCCCGCTTCCGCCCTTCTCGATTTAGGAACTGAGATTCATTATTTGCAATAACAACTTCAACTTAAACAGGAAAAACAAAGGCTCATTTTACAGCTCCAGTCATTAGATGTGGGCTCTAACCCTCTTTTAGGCATGCCAACAATGACGTTTCCGGTGACGGAAATGATTCACCCTCCAGTAACAAACACCCCAAAAATGGCGCCTCATTTAATGTTCCCAGTAACAGAAGCCACCGCAGCTGGTGTTTGCCCACAAAATGACAGGGACATGACTCGGCCCACCCAGGATCATGTTAGTCCACCAAATGACATTAGAGAAAGAGGGAGACCAAAGGAATGAACTAGGCATGGAGATCAATCCCCAAGTCAAAAAGATACATGAGATAAAACACGAGCCACTACAACAACTAGGGGAGATAGAAAGGGACAGCCACCGAGTCTGCACAAATGGGATTTAGAAACTAGTGATAGCAAGGAAAAAAATGACTCTGACCCACATGATAGTGATTCAGAAACAGACTCTTCACCCCCAGGGCCACAGGCTAATAGGGCCCATACACCGTTCTCTGTAACCACCCTAAAAGAATTAAAAACAGCAGTATCTCAATATGGCCCTACGGCAGCTTTTACCCTTGCAGTCCTAGATTCCTTGACCCAAGGTTGGATTACACCTAATGATTGGAGAGATTTAACTAGAGCTACACTTTCAGGAGGCAATTATCTGCTTTGGAAGGCTGAATTCCAAGATCAATGTGAACTTTTAGCCAAAGAAAATGCTAATCGAAAAAATCACTATACCCTTCCCATGTTAACAGGGACAGGCCGTTATGCAATGCAACAGGCCCAAATGCGATATGAGGCAGGCCTTTTTGCACAAGTTACCCTAGCAGCAACTGCATCCTGGAGAAAGCTCCCTTCTGGTGGCGGAGTTGTTTCTTCTCTCACAAAAATTAAACAAAAACCCGAAGAGCCTTTTTGTGACTTTGTTGATCGCCTCCTACAGGCAACTGAGCATCTTTTTGGCTCCTCTGAGAACAATCCTGATCTAATCAAACAATTGACTTACGAAAATGCAAATTCTGCCTGTCAGGCTGCAATTAAACTGCATAAAAAGAAAGATCTTTCAGGTTATATTCGCCCTATGGATTTAGACCCACAAACTTATGATATCCTTTCGGCCACTCACCATGTACTTAATCTCACTAACCCTGCTCTAGCACAGGATTGCTGGTTATGTATGGCCTTAGGCACTCCTATGCCCTTAGCCATCCTCTCCAACTCAACATTGACTCCCTTCATGACCCACATAATCTTACCTGTAGACCTTCCCAATCATTTCTGGTCCAGCCATTGATAATACCAAACATATCCATTACCTGCCTACAGGGCTCTCTACAAAATGATTCCACCCTTATAGATATGGGCCATCTCCTGTGTGCCGCCTGTGTCTCATTTATCAATCATACGGGCCCCCTGTGCCCCCCAACAGGACACATCTTTGTCTGTGGTAATAATAGAGCCTATACTTATCTTCCATCCAACTGGACAGGTACATGCATGACCGCTTCCCTCCTGCCCAACATAGATATTGTCCCAGGTGACCAACCTATCCCAGTGCCAACATTCAATTATATTGCTGGCCACCAAAAAAGAGCGATAATGCTAATCCCGCTCTTGGTGGGAATGGGCCTCCCTGGCACTGTAGCCACAGGGACTGCTGGCCTTGCTGTTGCCCTAGACAAATATTCTGACTTATCTAACCAGCTGTCTGAAGATGTTCAAGCCTTATCCTTCACTATACAGATTCTCAAAAATCAACTAGACTCCTTGGCAGAGGTCGTCCTACAAAATAGATGAGGACTAGACCTACTCACAGCAGAACAGGGAGGGATCTGCCTTGCCTTACAGGAAAAGTGCTGCTTTTATGTCCGGCATTGTGCGTGGAAAACTCCAAGAACTAGAAGATCGACTCCGACAACGTCGGCAACAAATGGCTACTAGCCCCTTCTCCTCCATGTGGGGGGGGCCTCTTCCCTTATATTGCCCCCCTTCTGGGACCCCTAGCTGCCTTATTGTTATTTCTAACTGTTGGCCCTTGTATCTTCCAGAGGATCATGAGGCTTCTTAAGGATAGAATTGACACATTCATGGCGAAGCCCATTCAGGTACATTATCATCAACTGGAGATGCCAGATCAACAAACTTATCGGGAAACAATTCCCACAAATGGCCCATATTGATGATGTGGCCCAGATGCCTTGAGGTACTAGACGGGCAGCCAGAGACGGGCAACTTGGACATTTGTGCTACACCACCAGCCACCTAAGACAGGCACAGGACCAACTGCTGTCCTGCAGGCCCATGACGGGTAATGCTCGGTCGGGTTCACATTTGGAGTCCATGTCCCAAGACAGGCGCCGTCTTCACAAGGCCTGCCATACTCCTGATTTTATAAAATGATAAGGGAGGAGATGTAGGGAGCGGCGTGATAGCCTCACTGCTGCCGCCCCATCCCGCCCTCCTGTGGGCATTTGGTGTGTCTGCCTACATTGCCCATGATCCTCTCTGCCTGGCCGGACATGACTGCAACCTATCTGGTCTCTCCACAACGTCTCTGCCTGATGATGACAATTTCCTGCCCTCACCCTATATAAACCATGTTCACTTCCTCAATAAACGAGACTTGATTGGAACTGCTCAACTTGTCTCCATCTCTCTTTCCTCTTGCCTAACCCACCATCCCCGTTCCCTCTCCAGGTGAGACCCACGGACTGGTTCGCGGGCCGGATCACCTTGCTTTTTGCAATATCTCTCTCTCTCTCCCTCTCTCTCTCTCTCTCTCTCTCGCTCTCTCTCTCTCTCTCTCTCTGTGTATTTCTCTCTCTCTTTTATTAGACAGGATCTTACCATGTAGTTCAGACCAGACTTGAACTTACCTTGTAGGACAGGCTGGTCTCTAACTTGCAGTGATCCTCCTGCCTCAACCTCCCAAGTGCTGGGATGAAATCTTAAATGTTTTTTCTTTTCTTTTTGAGACAGGGTCTTTCTATGCAGTCCAGGCTGGACTTGAGCTCACTTTGTAGCCCAGGCTGGTCTTGCACTTGCAATGATCCCCCTGCCTCAGCCTCCTGAGTGCTTGGATTACAGGAGTGCACTACCATGCCCAGCTTTAAATAAGCATTAAATCCTGGAGCTCTGGTTTCAGCACCAAGGCAAATTGTGGGGAAAGG